>BLKM01011265.1:276434-310088 GCA_013340265.1 Coptotermes formosanus | reverse complement strand
AAAAAAAAAAAAAGGAACCCGGATAAGTATGTCTAAGTGTCGCCTAAGCTTCACACTCACACAAAACATAATCTGAGGTATAGTAAAACGGAACCAACTTATGCGCCATATTATTTATTTATTTAACCTCAGTCTCTAGTTCATTTTCTCCCCGACATGTTTCGGCACCAGCTTTGCCATTATGAAAGGGGGGTTACTTCAAATTACATAAGATAATGTGCATTAGAATGTGACTAATAAATTCTTATAAGTCACAATCTCATGCACATTGTCTTATGTAATTTGATGTAACCCCCCTTTCATAATGGCAAAGCTGGTGCCGAAACATGTCGGGGAGAAAATGAACTAGAGACTGAGGTTAAATAAATAAATAATATGGCGCATAAGTTGGTTCCGTTTTACTATACCTCAGATTATGTTTTGTGTGAGTGTGAAGCTTAGGCGACACTTAGACATACTTATCCGGGTTCCTTTTTTTTTTTTTGGATCCTGAAGATGTCAAAAGTTTAAGTCTGGGGGCTATCTGGAAATTTATTAACCCTTGAAAGGCGAAGCGTATCTGTTTTATATAAGGACTCAGTGCGTACCGCGCTGTAAACACTCTCCACTTCGGTTATAAAAACCAGTCTCTTAATGTTTTATAAGGCAAAAGCTGCTGTTTGTTATGAGATCCGTACAAAATGCATAAAAGCAATGTGGGCACCACGCAGAATTTTTTAATGTTAAACCTGGTGGTACGTAAAGTTACCGCTAGGCTTTAAAAGGTTAAAGTGACAGGGCTCCCATAACTTGGACTTCAGCTTGAGGGTCAAAAAGGGCCTGTAAAAGGCCTACATGCATCGGGACCGAAAGGGCTCGACCCATTATTTATTCTATTCTATTCTATTCTATTCTATTCTATTCTATTCTATTCTATGAGGGAGGAGGTAAGAAGCGAAAGATGTGAGGTTCTCACAGCGGTGTGGGTGGGATTCAAATCTTATTGGATATGACTCACTGTTTTTCCTAATCATCAAGAAAAGAATCACCATGCGTATACAGGCAAAATGTTTTGTAAATAAAGTTTTTTTTTCTCTCCACTCACATTCTAATGCCAGCCCTTTAAGTCAGAATTCCAATACACAATGGCGGTAATGTCTACTCCAGTCTCACAGCCTCATCAGTGGAGTAGAAATAAATTTTTCAGATATAAAGATGAATAATATAACTTCGCAGATTAAATTAGTGTTTGTACGTATGCAAAACGAGCAGAAATAAAGCAGAAATGTGCCAATCCCTTAGTTCGCAGTAGCATATTTGTTCTCTGCAGAACGTTGAATTGATGCTTTATGCTTTCGATTACAAATGACCATGGATATTCTACTGCAGCGTGCTGTTTATCAGTTCTTTGCTGAGGAATGAAATGAGAGGTGCAGCCGAGATAGCGCAGTGGGTAAAGCCACTAAACCACCAGCTGGACGGTCAGGGGTTCAAATCCCCGCAGGAACAAAATATTTTTCTCTCTTCCAAAACTTCCCAAACAGGTGGGGGCCTCACCCTGGGGTAAAGCGACGGGGGTATCATGTTAAACACTCGCCTCCATCTTGTGCCAAGGTTGACAATAAGTGGAGCTATACCTCTGCTTCTCTTATACGCCTTCATGGCGTAGACAGAAACAACTCCAATTTTTTTTTTTATTTTTACGTGAACGAAATTTAATCCATATTTAACTTTACATTAGGCAGACATGTCGGTATCTTACATTAACAGACATCTGGTGTGAATAAGTGTAGGGGGAACGGAAGGCACAGTACAGCCATACGAGGTCAAATGCGGAAAAATTATAAATTATTGGAATTACAACTATACGTTTTATCTGTTTTGTTATTACATAGAAACATACACAGTAACAAAACCTGCACTTCTTTGACGTGTAAAAATTTTTCGTAAGAACTCCTCAGTTGACACTATCATTCTCATGAATTATTGCGCGAAGTGGGTTCGTAGTTAGTCTTGGACTTTCCGACCTTTGAAAATGGGGCAGATATCTTGTCCCGAAACGTCGGTAACCAACCACCAACCTACGCCATGCAACTTCCCACAAGAGCAAAAACCTCTGTGACACCGCGGCTTAAGCCTGAAACCTTGCATCTCTTTAGTATTAGGAAAACGTTGAGACTTAATTTAAATTACTGCAGGCCTCTATTACATACTATACGGAAACAATACCGACAAAAATGCTCAGTCGATAACATCGAGTGTAGTAACAACCCTACTTGGGGGCGCCCCCCCCCCCAAACGAAATTCATCGAAAACCTTTTAGTGGATGCAGGGATGAGGTGCGTGAAGATGGAAAAATATGGCGTCATATTTTTTCATTTATTTTATACGCTTTGTGCAAAGAACGCACAATAAAACCTGTTCTACGTCACAGTTTAAAACATTTAAAATGTTCACATATTGTTAATCTTAGCAAGTAGGTTTATTCGTATTCGAAAACTAACAGGAAACATTTCTTTATACACCCAGTAGGGTGGCTGCCGAGTATTTGTGTCCACTACAAGATGTGACGTAGAAATTATAAAAATAAAAAACTTGCAACAGATTGTGTGGACTTTAAATGTGTTACAGTTCCCATCCAACGGTTATACACACTGTTGTCGTGACAACAACGTTATGACATGACTGCATTGTGCCAGATGAGTACCATGATAGCACTGATGGGGAGCAGTTGGAAAGGAGGGGGGGAGGGGGGGCATTCGATACGTGTCCATTAAGGCTTTGATTTGAGTTAGTGTATTGCTATTCAACATATACACGCTCGCAAATAAATGAAGCTTACGTCTGCTTTTATTTTCGTTCATAATTTTTTTATTATTATTGTGCATGTGAAAAGCATCAAAATCGGGGGGCCACCCCCCCTCTCCCTCCCAAACCCACCAACCCAGGCCTCAACACTTGCTGTCTAACTACCATTTCCCCGTATTCTGTAACTTCATCACTGTCCATTTAAATTTTCGTTGTGAAAAAAATATTTTTTTTAACAATCTGTGACTTCTGTTTTTAATTCATACAAAACACAATCCACATTATACAAAAACAGAGAGGACAGGTCTTCTAAAATGTCACTATTGTTCCAATCATTCAATTCATCACCCATCATTAATCTTGTATGCTCTCAAATGAACATACTGCATTGTGGCTTCGTAACTTGGGGCTTTTACAGCAATTTTTATATATGAATCATAAATACGAGGGATTGGTTTCTCTTTTATTTCAGCAAAATGCACTCCCATATATGTTCTGACTAGAAATTTTGGCAATATTGCGCACTGGTGTCAAATGACCTGTCGTATAAAAATAAATTCACTCTTAAAACACTATTTGAAGCGTGGAATATAAAATTATTTCCCATACAGCAAGTGACAGATTCATACCTGGGCACAATACACGCCACAAATAAACACAAGTTTCTTGTCGATGTCAAGATATTATTGAAAAATACGATATTTTAATAATGTTTACTTGTTCTTACATAGTATGTGGCAAGGGTGCCCAGCTTGACGGCTTTCTCGAGTCGCAGTGCAGGAGGCAACTTAGGCAAGAACTCCATATTCACCCTTTAAAGACGAAGCGTATCTGTTTTATATAAGGACTCAGTGCGTACCGCGCTGTAAACACTCTCCACTTCGGTTATAAAAACCAATCTGTTAATGTTTTATAAGGCAAAAGTTGCTGTTTGTTCTGAGATCCGTACAAAACACATAAACGCAATGTGGGCACCACGTAGAATTTTTTAATGTTAAACCTGGTCGTATGTAAAGTTACCGCTAGGCTTTTAAAGGTTAATATAGAAAAATATTTCATATTTTATACATTCCTATTTCTGCCCATCCAACTAACATCGGCTGCCTTCTGTTACTTCTGAGTCTTTCTTCAGAAAACCCTTTTGAAACGGCTTTCACGCCAGCCCCATACACACGTAAACTAGCCTACCTGCTCACTGTTTGTGTGGTGATGGGTTTATGGACTTTATCCACCGTTCGAAGAATAAAATATTAAAAATATTAAAAAATTAAAATCACAACGTTTCGGAATTTGGCTCCGCCAGCCTCCATCACGCCAGTGATGGAGGCTAGCTCTGTCTAAGGGGCCCAACAGAATAGGTGTTCTTCTCTTCTCCCCCTCAATTCACCTGAGGACGGAAGCAGAGCCGGCTCCCGAAATGTTGTGATTTTAATTTTTCCATATTTTTAATATTTTACTCTTCGGACGAGGGATAAAGTCCATAAACCCATCACCACACAATATTATACAACATCGTCAAAAACTTTTAGAATTTATCTGCTTATTATTACCTTTTACAGAGCCACTTGTGCGAACTCCTTTGTGGTTACCCCTGGTACATAAACAAATGTATTAAGGTTTTTATGCTTTCTTTGTTGTAGGTGCGTACTATACTTAAAATCTGGTAAGAGGAAGACCAGAGAATCAAAAGTAAATTCAGGTAACTTAGCATTTTTATTTTAAAATATTTTTGGTTCTCAAAGCTGTATATTAGAACATTCATTTCTTCTGGCATGAGAAGAAGTGTAGACGGGACCTAACAACAGGGAGTCACAACCCTGAAGAATTAAATCTCCACTTCAGCATCTTAATAACACAAATTACAGCTTACGAATTAATGTAAGGCCTAGTCTCTTATGTTTCTTTTTGTTTTAAAAAAGGTATTTATCCAGACCATGATGGCATAGAAAGGCAATAGAGGTATAGCTCCACTCATTCTGAACTTCAGCACTTGAACGAGGTGAGTGGTCAACGTCCTGGCATTGGAACCTCAGAATATCCGTGCGTGATTTCAGACTTCCGAGGCGATGTGGATGAGATATGCGTTCTTCGGGGATATTGCGCAGCGTAGGCTGGTAATTCTGTACCGGAGTTTCGGGACAACAAATTGGTCCCATCTTCAAGGTTCAAGAAGTCCAAGAAACCTTCTGCCACTGTCCCCAGTTCCACACACGATAACTCCGCTATTCTCTACTTCAACATCACCCCTAACCTTACTCCTTACAGGTCACCAGTTGTCAGTTTGTATGAAAGGCCACAGGGGTCATGTGGTACTAAAACACATCAAGGCCATTCATGTTACAAAGTCACCACATCCGCCACTGGCTGCGTGACCGGTATAAGGTCCCCGACTCGAAACTCTGCAGATCCCACATGGTCATGTTAAAACGTTGCAGTACTAGTAGGTATAATGTAAAGAGATGGTGAAACCACAATCCCTTTCGATATATGAAAGCCTCATTAGTCGCTGATATTGCATTGCGCCTGCTGGGGTTGTGTAATTCGCGAGCTTCAAACTGACCGCAAAGCATTGATGATTCCTGTTCAGTAGTTATTGTTGGTTTGACGTAGTTTTGTGTTTTAGCGGAGTACCGCTCAATATATCGATATGGTAAGCTTTCTACAGTACATCTCAGCATCAATTATGGAAACAATTTCCATAAGTATCAAGAGTCAAAACGATCCATGACAAAGATCTATGATAAATAAATATAAAAGACTTTAAAGCCTTTGATATTATTGTCAATTTACTGCTAATTTCTGTGAAAAGAGTGTAGCAGCCTTCCATGTTATTTACTTCGCGTTTTTCTTGGTTAGTGCAATAAATTTTCTGGCATCCGGTTTTAACGCGAATTTATGTTTTTCTTCCCAGAATGGAGATCGATATCGTTACCTCAAGAATCATAGGAATGCACTGCCCATACCTCAACAAGGAAATTAACAAAATGTAGGAAAAAATCTTCAAAGACTCAACACATGTTTCACCATTTGAACGCAGTAAGTGGTGTTATTTTAATCAAAACTTGACTTTGTAATTAGCAACCATTACGCACTAACAGACCATTACACGTGCTGCACAGAATAGCTTGTAAGGCACTGGATACATATTAAATGTTTACAAATTTCGTTAATACATTCATGTAAAATTAGACCCTGGGAAATATCAGCCAACCTAAGGCAACATTTTATGCTCTGACACTCAAGTAATTTCTACTTTATATTCTACATGCTGTCATTAATGATGATCAAAGTGGGCCGAAACATGTAGCAAGAATATTCAACTAAAATTTGTTCTACATAACCCATTGTGTACTGTCTCGGTCTACATTGAAGAATTCAGTATAGCGAAGTAATGAAATTAACACTAGTGCTTAAGGTGTTGTGTATTAACGTATACGGTATGACGAAACACTTTACTTAATGTGCTGATCCTGATGACTGTCCTTTTTGTAGTGTCCTCGAGCATGTTAGTTTCATCGCATAGTGAGCCTGCAGCCGCCGGTACATCCGGTAACAGCGCCGGTGCTCAGGACTACCACAAAAGGACATCCCGTATAATTAATTCCATAGAGCACATTGATCTTTACGCGGCTAATATTCGTCTAGTTATAACGTTCTTGCCATATATGGAACCCAGAAGTTCATTGCAGTGTCCGCAACAGCCCACCACTTTCCCCTGTCAACATGACTCCATTCCAAATTCTCATTTTCTCCTTATTAAAGACACATGTTAATATTATTTTCCATTTTCAGCTTAGTTCTTTTCCTTCAGGTTTCCCGACCAAAATTTCTTCTCTTCAATCCCCCTGCTATACGCAACGTATGTTGAAAATAAATTCACATTTAATTCTTCAGCACTTTTAGTACTACCGACTTATCAAAACATTTTTCATACTGTTTAAAAAAATGTGACACATTTTAACTCAGGCGTCGTATTCAGTACACTATGCATGTCCCTTTTAGATATTTTTATCTGTGGGGCATGGAGGAGAAAGTAACACTTTTCAGTGGAAACTGCTGCAATTTGTAGCCTGAGTTTTATACACACTATTTTTATACTTAGAGTTTTGGATTGTTTTGTCTGTCACATACTAACCCTTTAAAGAAGAAACGTATCTGTTTTATATAAGGACTCAGTGCGTACCGCGCTGTAAACACTCTCCACTTCGGTTATAAAAACCAATCTCTTAATGTTTTATAAGGCAAAAGTTGCTGTTTGTTCTGAGATCCGTACAAAACACATAAACGCAATGTGGGCACAACGTAGAATTTTTTTAATCTTAAACCTGGTCGTATGTAAAGTTACCGCTAGACTTTAAAAGGTTAATTTTCAGGTTCTCGGTTCTTTTAATTTGATCCTTATTCTTAAAACTGGAGTCCACTTGACGAAAGCAGTTTGCTTTCGAAACGTCGTGTTCGTGTAATCAGTGACGATGGAAAAAGACCGAATACACGCAGTGATATGTCGCATGTTACACCACAGTCTAAGAATTATAGTGTACGTCTCACTAGGAGAGTTTTTAAGAGGCTCCCAGATTTCTAGACAATCGGCACATGAAGGTGGCAGGCACCGGCCGCCTTTACCCCCGAGGAAATATTCCCGGTACTCATTTATGTTAGAGGCTGAGTCGACCGCAGGGCCATAGTGCCACTGAAAAATTCCAATGGCACCATCGGGAATCGAACCCGCGACCTGCCGGTTTGTAGCGTAGTGCCTCAACCAACTGCGCCACCGCGGCCTCCGTTTTGAAGAGGTAATATGATTATTTTCGTATCCATGAACATATGGAACTTACACAACCCTGTCTTGTTCTAAGCAAAGATTTTTTTTGGCTATAGTTCGGTGTTGCACGGAAACAACAGAATCCTTTATCTCATAACGTCACTTCACTCTGACGCAGCGTCATGCGTCATACGTCACATGACGTGCTTCTGCCTGATATTACTTCCGAACGATGCAACATGGCTACTGATGTTTTTATTTTTTTTTCGGGACACATCTAACACTTGTTTTGACATTGTTTTTAGGGGGGGGGGTAGCGATTTATTTGATGTGACCACTATGAGTGAAATACCCTGCTATCCCCTCACCCCGAAAAAAATTGGCAACTTCAAACTGACAAGGGAACAAGTACGGTACAATGGTTATATGCAGATTTCAAATGATAGACACATGGATGGAACGGTGAGGAGGGGGGGGCGGTTATCATTCCAAGAATTAATAATTCACCCGTAAATTTATATACAAAATATATCAAAGTTTTTTATTTTGCCTTGAATGTGGGGCATTTTTTGTGGGGGGGGGGGCGGGTCACATATATACGTGTTGGAAAATTAACCACGATAGCTTAGACAGTAAAGTAAGCGTCTACAGACTATTTCGATTCGATTCTACCCATCACTTTCAGCGATATTACTTTTCCTGTGGAAACAGCAACTATTTTCCAAAGGACAGAACGCTAGACACGTAAAGATGTTTACCTAGGGCTAAGCTCTAAGAAAGTGCAGCAGCATATCGCGCCTACTGCATACCTTTCTGTAAGCACACAGACAGAGGTTCTAGACGGAAGAAGTGCGGATTTGCTTTTCACTCATAAAATGGGCAATTTAAGAAGAAAATTTTTCATATTTTTACAACAGACATCACGTTGTATTTTTGGTACTATGAATAAGTACATAGTGGCTATCAACACAACTATTTATTGGTTTCTATTAATTCAAATTACACGAATACATGTTTCGACCAGAATTATGGTCATCTTCAGGACAGGATATGTTATCTGTTAATATATATTAACCAACATTACCTCAGTTTAGATAAATCAGAACTCGCGTAATAAAACGAGATAAAAATACATATATTGTAGACTTGTGTTTACGCCATCATGTATTCTGGTAGTGATTAACCATCAAATTTGGATAATATAGCCGTATTTACTCTAATGCTGACGGTAAATGAGATTAAATTTGGTTGTCAAAGTTAAGGAGATATGAAAGTAAAGTTATCTTGTATATAAACATTTAAAACACGTGTTTATGCCAGAAAAATAAGAGATAAAGGAACCAATAGTGAGATAATTGCGTTCATTCCGCAACTAAAGAACTTATTTCGCTAAGATCAGTGCTAATGATGTTTGAAAACTCACTTCATCTGGTGCACAGGTTAAGAACAAGTGGAGCTATACCTCTACTTCTCCTGTATGTTTTCATGGTGTGGACAGCAGATAAATTGACTTTTTTGTACATCTGAGAAAATGCACCTAATTGTAGTGTGGTCCAGTTGTAGGGAAATGAGGAAATAAGAGTCCTGTCTGACAGGAAGATAAAAGAAGTGGTCTTCTAGAATGTTTTCTGCGGTAGTCCATTGTTCACACCGCGGGTTCTGTGTTTACCTAGCCATTCTCTTCCCCCTCCCACCCTCTCCCCATTCTCATCATCCTCATCATGTCCACCCTTCTGAGATGATGAATTTCTGTTTGTACGCGTGACGCGAGGAGAAATCATCGTCATCATCATCATCATCATCATCATCATCATTGTCGTCGTCTCAAAATATTTCACAGGAAATTGCACTCACAACTTTGTCCCTCTCATATTTGCTGCAGAGAGTTGTGCTGATAATATTTGTTTCGAGCAGACAGCTCTGTTTTACCCTAAGCTGATGACAGACTTTGGCAGCAGCGCTAAAAGTGAGGATTCACACCGGATATTAACCGAGTTAAATTTAATAAAACCACAATAACAAATGTAAACATACACACTTTTTTTTTTATCAAATTTCACTCCACGTGTTATCTGTAAAATATCACATGTGGCTTTTTTTTCTGCAGCTAAGCTGCATGTCGTACAGAATTATGATAATACTGGATATATTTGCACTGTGGTTAAAAAAAAAGATGTTTATATGGAAGGGATGTGAACTTTTGTAAACGACTGCATATCCTCTGTATTTAGCAGTTTCTTTATTTATTTTACGTCCATGTTTCCGCTTTCAAGCTTCTTTCCTGTGCAGATGTTCATGAATTTGCAACTTTTCGTCGTGTGAACCCCCTTACACCCTGCACCAGAATTATAAATACAGGCACTAAGCCTGTTTGAAGCAAACTACGATGAAAGACACTTGTCTTACGCAAGGAAGTACACCGCTGTTCATGTTAAAAACGTGTATGTGGAGGGAAACAGACATCCAGGGACATGAACTCTTAAGCTGCTATTACTCAACCCGTGTACAACCAACATTTTGACACAAATGTTTTTGTTTCCATGCTTAACAGTTCACAAACTGTGGCAATAGACGTTATATCTCATGGGAGCGTCCAGGTGTTTCTCGCTGTTTTATACACAGCCAATTTTTACATAGTGCCCTTTGTCAGATAAACATTCTAATATGCTGTTTGTCTGTCAGCTTGGGAAAGATAAATGCTTACGGACACTTAGTGGGGAAACGTGGAGGAAAGAGACGACTTGGAAGACGTAATTATAGATGACAGGACAACATTATAATGGATCTTACAGAAATAGCAGGATAGGACGTGAGCTGGATTAATTTGTCTTGTGATAGTGTCAGATGGCACGATTACATGGACACCGTAATGCAAGGATGCACGAATCCCAGTCGCCAGGTCGTCCAGGCGACTAAATTTTGTAAGGTGGCCGCTAATATTTGGAGGTCCTGAGTATGGAACTTGTTTCATGACGCACCCTTCTGTAAACCTAGATTTTGAGGTGGCTCCTAGATTTTTTAAAAAAAAACTGTGGTTTCCTTCTGTAATTAATCTTAATTTTCCGGAAAATGAGGGGAATGTGAATGGGAAAACCATTGGAAGAAAAGGGAAACTGACGTTTGGGAAACAGCAAGGACGAGATTGTACGTAGGATCGCTGAGCTACAATTAGGAACCAAAGCACCAAGCAAGACCTAACAACTAAATGGTATGCATTGTAAACAGGAGTAATTTTTACCCCAAGAATATTGTAAATCTGGGATTAATACATGGAATACGCACCGCAGAAAACTTATTGTACGCAGACAGAACACCGAAACTACATAATGTGACTCAGCAACTAAATTCTATTACATCCAATTCCATTCATAAAACACGACAGGATACTGGAAGCTGAAAGAGGCAGCATTAGATCGCACCCTGTGGAGAACGCGTTTTGGAAGAGGTTAGGGGCCTGTCGTAAGACAGACTGCAGAATAAATGAATGAATGAATGAATGAATGAATGAATGAATGAATGAACGAATTCATAAAATGGGGAGAATTTCTTGATTATCTGAAGAAGTGTTAGATTCTTAACAAAAACTCTGATCTATGGAGTTAGTTATGTAGTTGGTCACTGCGTTCACTTCCCCTACTTCTACAATTATCTGTTAAACACACAGCATATTCCAAAACACAATTAACTCTATAAAGCAAAGTTCATATTCAGAAGATGACTGTCTAGCAATTCCTCGGTTGTAAAAGAACTCTATGTCCTGTCACCGTTCTTAAGATTACGCCACAAGACTTATGTATGTGCTATACGAACTGTCAATCTCATCCTTTATTTGACGTCTCTAATAAAAACGTTTTTATAAAAAAGGAAAATGAAATAATAATAATAATAATAATAATAATAATAAAATAACAAGAAGAATGACATGGTTTATGTACATACCCTACTTTCAAACTATACATATTTTGGCCTGCTACGATTTGTTCAAAAATACCTCCATGTGGAAGACGTTTCGACTATGCCCTTATAATGTAAAAAGAAATAGAAGCTACAACCGTGTTTTAAAAGACTTCCTAAGTTACACATACTATGTATGTTGCTAAGGATGTACATGTCCGTTTGTATAGTAAATAATAAGTGATGCTTGTATTACGTTTCATAGCGATAATGCAGAAGGGTTGAAGCGAATTATATATGTAAGCCCATAGAACATTATTGTAGGGGCGAGTTATATGACACCTATCGTGCTTACAGTCCGACAATTCACACCCACCAGCAAACCAAGTTAATTAGTTCCCCCAGGACAGTGGCAAATATATCAACATACAAACACCGCAGACATTGATACAGAGATAATTGTCATCAATTGGCATCAAAATATATATGTGATGTTTCTGTTTAAAATTCAAAAAAGAAACAACAATATATAGATTACCCTACGCAGTATTCAACCATGTTTGACAGTTTTAATTTAAAAATCATGGTACAATTTTTTTTTTGTACCGTCATACTGTCTACTGTCCTCGAAATCCTGGGGATTATACTGTGTTCATCCCTATATAAACCCATACCTCACCCCCCCCCGTACCCCTCGCAACCAAAACCTTCACACCAGATTTTCCTCTAGGGATATTTCTACTGGTATAAAAATGTCAGCCATCTCACCAACACCGAAGCTTTGCAACCTATACCTCTTTTCATCAGCAACTTTCTTTATGTTTGATATACGTACTATTCAATATTTTACAGTATGAAAATATAATTCTATACAGGCAGGCTACTGACACGTACATTACCGCCGTGACACTGCAGACATTTTTAATATCAGAAGCCTAGACACGTGGACCAGGTTAGTATCTCTGTCTCTCTCTCTCTCCATCAGTCTGCAGAGCAACGCATTTTGACACGTCATGTCAAAGTAAACTTGTAACGGTGCTGTGAGAGGAGACCTACATATATTTAAATTAGTCAGAAATTTGAGACCCTTCGGGTTACTACGGGCAGATGTCAATACAAATGCATACAAATGAGAACCCGCTAACCTCGAGTTTTTAATATTATGGACCCTCCAATATTAATTCGAGTATAGTCTAATGGACTTTGTGTAATGAAACGGTCCGGGGAGAAGTGGTGGGTGTTATAAATAACAGCGCACTCTGATAAAACTTTATTCTAAACATGTTACTTCAAATATACGTCTCTCATCAGAAAAAAAAATGTTTGGCACTTGAAATTCGAGTTATCTAGATTACTGTCATTAAGGGAGCATGGAGGTGAATCAAAAGGGAAAGTAAATTTGCCTGTAGAGGCGCTGCAATCGACGTACTGCGAAGTCTAGCGGTTGTCTCAATAACTACACACCAGGAATTGTCCCGACATGTCCGTGTCAGGTTTAGTTAGTGTGATTGTTTACAAATCTTGTTTAAAGATGGCGGCACCGATTTCGAATTACACCGTTCTAGAACAACGAGGTCTTATCCTTTTTTGTGGTCAGAAGACGTTAAAATATCTGAAATTTATAGGAGAATGTTAGCGCAATATGGTAAACACTGCACTGCCAATAAAAAGTACATGAATGGGTGGGCAGATTTAAAAGCAGGAGGACAAAACTTGAAAAATGAACAGGACGACTTTCAAGTTCACTAACAGATGGCCACCCTGCAGAGGTGGATGCACTGATTGAAGAAAACGAGACGGATTACTCTACGTGAAATTACATTAACTGTGGGCATTAGTTGTGGATCAGCACTCTTTTATATAAGGACACAATAAACCCTGCCCACTTCGGTTATACAAAACCAATCAGTTAATACTGTATAAGGCAAAAGTCGCTGTTCGTTCTGAGATCCGCAAAAAACACATAAACGCGTTGTGAACACCATGCAGAATTTTGTAATGCTACACCTGGTGTTGCCGATCCCGGTGGCCGCGCGTACTAAGGTGTGGGTCACCGGCTGCTCGCTTGCTGGGATTCGGGTTCGAATTCCGCCGGCGAAGTATATGTCTGTCTCTTTCAACTGTTGTGTTTTGTCAAAGGAATCCTAACGAGTGTGATGTGTCTGAGTGAGATCGCGGAAACTAATAGAGGCCAAGACCCACTGGGGCTGTCAAGCCATGAAAAAAACCTGGTGGTACATAAAGTAACCGCTAGCCTTGAAAAGGTTAAATGAATGGTAAGGTCATGAGTGGTTTAATCTGACATAAGTTCCAATAACATGCTATTTTGCACATAGCAATCAAAATTCAGTCACATACACGACAAAGACGTCATTCACAAGCTGAGCGACTGTCAGTTTTTCAAGCAAAACTACTTACAATCATTAGCAACAGTCAAAGATGAACAACAACTCATATATCCATGGTGTAGTTGAGTTTTACGGTTGAAATAAAGAACAGTTTGTGTGACTTTCATGCGGGGGTTTGGCTGGAGTAAAGTGGTGATCACGATACGACAGGATGGGCCACAATGACCGATGGAAGTGAGGTGGTTTGCGTTGCGGGTGGACACTATCGAAGGGGACTAATGGTTCTGTGTTTGTCCGCGCGGCTACTGTTACAAGATGTCGCTTCTAAAGTAAACTACCCTCCAATAACGCTAGACCTGGACAACAGTTTTTACAATTCAAACTCCAGTCTTTCATGAAGGAAAAAATATACTGGGCTCGGTTACAAAATAATCTGATATTATGTATACTTTTAAAATTAGAGGAAAACTCCAATCTTTCATGAAGCAAACTCTTTGCAGTTGCAAATATGAAGATGATTGCAATGTAAAGCAATTGTGACACGATGGCTGATAATATAGGAGACAGATTGAAATCAACATGGAATAGCAAAGCTCGTCCCACGATACGATAAATACCTAAATTGTGGCGTGGAGTGGTTGGAAAAATAGTGGGGTAGCAGAACAATTAACTCTGAACTGCTCAGATTAAGATTTAAAAATAAGGAACCAAAAATGTATGCAGTGCAAACTTATTTTCTGACTGACGCTTCTATAGCGAAATCGAGTTGTGAGAATAAATGAGACATAATTTCTTCACATGCTCAAAATGGGGTGAAAGTTACTCCTGGGCGTAACGATCGTGTCATGAAGACTTACAGGAGAATGGAGGTAAACTCCACGAATTTCTGACCTTGCTAAATATAACTCTAGGATGAGAAACGTAGTAAAAACTTCAGAGCAGTAGCCTATTTGGGAAACGTGAATAAACGAAAGACTAGAATTTTTAAAGATATGGAGTAAAAACGAACACATTCGGAAAAGGATCTGGGGGTCACACATTAGTACTAAGAATCTTCCAGTTTGGCGGGATATGACGCCGTGTAGACTGGTATTTATGGAACCGTGTAAGTCCCAATTTCATGGTCAGACTCCTCCCCCCCCCCTCGAATAATTCGAGATATTTTTCATCATTTGATCTTCAGTTATGCTTTTGAAAGGGCAATGCCTTGACCCCTAGAAACGTCGGTACAGTTACCAATCTACGCTACGTAATGTCCCAGAAGAACGTACATCTCACATATATTGCAGCGGGAGTCACAAAATCAAGTACATAAATTTGCTTAAGTTATTGTCATCATTTTTGGTTCGGGGGGAGGGGGGAATGGGGGGATTTAAATTGATTTGCTTAACGACCCTGTCAATTTATAAGATACTGTGACATCGGCGTTAGCACAAACCCCACACTAAATGCCTATGATCGATCTCGCGAACCGGGGTCAGAGGCCGCGGACGATCCACCTGAACCATGTCACAGTTTCTGCAAGAGGCTGCAGCACGTTCACATAAGAAGACACTGCTAATGATCACAGAGATTTCAGCTACACTGCTGTAATTTCTGTTCTTAATATTTCGTGCTCCGATACTGAATAGTCAGAATTATTTTAAGATACCAAATGGCGCTTAGACGAACTAAATAACTAATTTAACCTTTTAAAGCCTAGCGGTAACTTTATATACCACCAGGTTTAACATTCAAAATTTCTACGTGGTGCCCACATTGCGTTTATGTGTTTTGTACGGATCTCAGAACAAACAGCAACTTTTGCCTTATAAAACATTAACAGATTGGTTTTTATAACCGAAGTGGAGAGTGTTTACAGCGCGGTACGCCCTGAGTCCTTATATAAAACAGATACGCTTCGTCTTTAAAGGGTTAAAGGAGCAGAGTCCTTCTTTAGACCCTAACAGTTACTCAGCTAGTCAAGAAATTCCTCGAATTTTATGAAACCCGAACGTTCATTACCATGCCCTGAGCCAGATCTATCCAGTCCAAGCCCCAATTCCATTTTTAAACGTACATTTTTAGTATTATCATTCCATCTAAGACTACATATTTCAAGTGGCTTTTACTTTCAGGGACCCCCTCCCCAAAAGCTAGTATCCATCTGTACTCTCCCTAACGGATGAATGACCCCAAATCTGCGATATCAATATCCCTGTTCCCCCATTCGTAGTGATCGGTTTGTCGCTGGATGTGATTGTACCAGACACCAATAGCTTATGTTTTACCCTGTATTTCTAAGCCGGACGCCGTGTGTAATTGCTGTTAATGCCACCACCTTCCGACCCTATCATGTTACCCCTGTCATATACCAGTTCCTCCTCTGCATTTACTGCTTTTTCCACTGCAGTCTGGATTCAGTGGATGTTATTGCATGGACCACTGCGAAAACTTGCCACTCTGAAAAGTTGCACAACTGTGCCTACATTCAAGATGTGTGTTTTTTAGCCGTACAAGCTCACTGTCACCACAATACAGAGAGCTGGTCTCAATATGATATAAAGGAAACGAAAAATTCCTACCGGTAACCGAACTTTGCTCATTCGCGATGTAGCCAGTCACTTAACAGCACAAACAATAAATCTATATCTATGCTTTCTTTAGATTGTGGGCGATGATTAGTCAGGGATGCTAAATTAGAGTGAAGCCAGTGACAATAAAGATTACTGCAAGACGCCAATAAATGAGCCGAAACATGTAGCAATGGCTAACTAACTAACTAACTAACTAACTAACTAACTAACTCCATGGAGCAGAGGCCTTCTTGATAAGCTAACAGTTTCTCATCTAGTCAAGAAATTCCCCGCATTTTATGGTACCCGAAGGTTCATTACCACATTTACAACAGCCCGCCACCTGTCCCTATCCTGAGCCAGCTCAATCCAGTTCATGCCCACCCATCCCACTTCTTGAAGATCCATTTCAGTATTATCCTTCCATCTACGCCTGGGTGTGGTCGCCTTCCCTCAAATCTCCCCACCAAAATACTGTATGCACCTCTCTTCGGCCACATACGTGTTACATGCCCCGCCCATCTCATTCTTCTCGATTTGATTACCCGAATAATATTTGGTGATGAGTACAGGTCATTAAGTTCCTCGTTATGTAGTCTTCTGCACTCCCCTGTTGCCTCCTCCCTCTTAGGTAGCAATGGCTGTGTTTTGTAATAATAAAGACTTGTGTTCGACGGCTATTTATATTTGTAAACAAAATGCAAAGCAATGAATCCCTGTAAGTGAATCAATTACTATCGTCCGGGAAGTGACTTTCTGCATCCTAATATTTAGTTACCAACCTAGGTTATGCAATTAGCTACCAAATTACACGATATCACACCCCCGGAGTAGAGTAACCTTCATGCGAAGGGCATCTCGAAGGTGAACATGGGCTACATGTTTAGAATGTGGACGACAACACAAGTTTTGATCTGAAATATTTTCTTTTCTCTAACGTACTTCCTAATTATACTTTCTCTGCTACTTCTAATATGGTTGCTACGTTAGTTATTATTCGTTATTATTTCGACACTAGTGTTTACCATAATTTTGATACACAATTAACGAGCATTACAAGAAATTTCATATCTGTTTTTAGATGGTATGTATAAATTAATTCAAGACTGAAAGAAAAAGTTCAGCTAGTTCATTACCCTCGTCAGCAAAGCAAAAACGGCAAGTGTCAATATCAGGACGACGTTTATCACAAACGTATAAGGGGGATGGCGAGAAGACGTGTTAGGAGATAGATGACAGGAACAATCAGCAAAAAGGGTCAAGGGATAGTGCTAAGGATGAAGCCGGTGAAGTGAACATCACAGAAAGAAAAACGCTCGGCAAAATAAGTGCCAGGCGGCTCGCTAGTCGCTCCTAGCTATTTGTTTAGTACCAGATCTTACTTAGTTCGGACATTGCCGAGTAACTCTGGGTTTAACCATGTTTCAAGTAGATTGCTGTTGTTATAAAAGTACCTTATTTGACGCTGTGGTATTTAGGTCGATGAATCATATTCATTTCCTTACAGGGGCAAGAGACTGGGGGCACGGTGTGGCTTAGTTGATTGAGGCAATGCGCTAAAAGCCAAAAAGGTCGCGGGTTCGATTTTTCGTTGACATAATCCTTCCGGCCGCAATATGGCCCTGGTGTCGACTCAGTCTCTAACAGAAATGAGTACCAGGAATATTTCCTGAAGGGTAAAGGCAGCCGGTGCGTAGGGCTGACAACCTCACCGTTTTCATATGCCCATTGTCTAGAAATTCCGGGAAGCTCAAACTCCTGGAGCCCTCAGGGCCTGTACAGGGCTGTACAGGGATTACTTTACACTACGTAAGAAATTTTAAAAGACGCATTTCTTTTCAAGTAAGGCTGTCTTGTCAGTGGTAATTTTTAATCAACCCCCGGCCCCCCCCCCCCCAAAAAAAAACTCACTCCTTTTATGAACGGTACCAAATTTCTCGTGCCGACATCCTGTTCCTGTGGTTATGAATCACCAGCAAAATACCAGAGATGTTTTAAATGTGTAGTTAGCACACAAGGCAGAAAATTCTGATTTCGTCGCTCGAAATGTAGTGACGACCTTCATACAAATGAAGTCGAATTTGTCACGGTGTAATTCTACTACCGCTTAGGCCTATATAAGTCAACACGCTCGCCTGAAGAGTGTTTTCTTTGCGTTGCTAAGTGTTAGGCGGATGGGCAGTGTCATCAATCAACAATGTGACGTGTTGAAGACTCGTGCCCGCGACAGACTGCATGGGTTTGATCAATGAGCCTTAATGGAAGAGACACAAGAGGTGCTGTAGTGGCCAATGTCTTTATTTTCTGTCGATCTCTTACGTAATTTCTCAAGATTTCAATTACAGAAGACACCAAACACGTGTTGTAGAATTTGAGGCATTCAGGTTCAATTCTGAGATCTGATTCAAGTTTACCTGTATCTTAGAAGAACCAAAATATTCAATCCATAATCAAATATTTGAATTCAAGTTGGCTTATTCCTTTGGCTTGGAAAGCTATTTAACCTTTTAAAGCCTAGCGGTAACTTTACGCACCACCAGGTTTAACATTCAGAAATTCTACGTGGTGCCCACATTGCGTTTATGTGTTTTGTACGGATCTCAGAACAAACAGCAACTTTTGCCTTATAAAACATTAAGAGATTGGTTTTTATAACCGAAGTGGAGAGTGTTTACAGCGCGGTACGCACTGAGTCCTTATATAAAACAGATACGCTTCGTCTTTAAAGGGTTAAGAAACCAAGAATCCAAAATCTTGCATCGAACACCAAATCCTAGCTTAGTGAAACAAACGTACTGCAAAATGACTTACAATTAGTCAGAAGCTTGCAGGCATTGGCCAGCATGAATGCTAACCGCCACTGTACATCAATCGCAAAGTAATCATCTGCCCTTTAATCTTCAACAATTCACTGAGGCCAAACAATCGCTCCGGCTTGTCTCTCACAACATTCAGAGAGAAACTAGACGGAGCGTGAAGTCTTAGTTTACTGAATTGTAACTCCCGAGATATATGTAGAGGATAACAATGTACGAGAAACAAAAGGTAGGCTTACTGCACGCCACTAAGGAGCTCCTGTGGTCTGCCAACACAAATCATCCCCCTTTCAGACATTAATGACGAGATCGAAAAGGAAATAAATGTCAGGCGTCAATAATGGTCGTTAGAGAAAGATCAAAGTCTTTTGTAGGAAAGATACTTTACGTTCAAAGGGGCTTAAGTTTCGCAAAGTGTTCTGTAGGAAAGAAGACTTGGATTTTTCAGAGTCCTAATATTAGATTCCATATACAAAGAACGTAATATTTAAGCCACTCAAAACATATTAAAATCTTATAAAAATTTGTTGCGTGTTTAAAGGCCCGTAGTTCGAATCCCGGTAGAGGCAAGAGATTTTTCTGTTTCCAAAACAGTTCAGACAGGCTCTGGGGCCCAGCCACCTTCCCATTGGCTGGGTATCGGGTTTCTCTCGGGAGTAAAGCGGCCGGGGCTTGAAGTTAACAAATCAGCTCCATCTAGTGCCGAGGTTAAGAATGAGTTGAGCTATAGTGCTCCTCCCCTTAGACGCCTTCATGGCGTGAACAACGAAACCTTCACAGCTACCTTTTACTACATAAGAAAATGCAGTTGTCTTCTAAGAGCGTTTTTCTGTAAAACGACACGTTATTTTCTTACACCCCTTACAGAATTGGAATTGCCAATTACAGAGTGTTCCACATAAAACCGGCCCGCTTGCACGCCGAAATAAAAAGAACAGGCAGCTTTTAAGTGGAACAACCCGTATTTGTAGGCAGTTCATCTTGTTCATTATGTCACACTCCCAAAGCCAAGCACAAATGCCAGCCATCATAAATTATGTTTTCGCGGTTTTTCTTCAATACACAAAATTTCCACATTCCCAAGTCATCAGCCATAACTACTTCCCAATTCCACATTATAAATTAAAACTTTTTCATCTGTAGTATTTTACTAATGATTGTGAATTTTCTGGGCATTGTCCATTGGACACAAGAAGTATTTAGTGTATACGGATCTGGGCTTTCGCATAAAATCACAAAGTAGCAGCGCGTATTCTGGGGGGATATATTAGATAAAACCAGCGCCCGTCTTTAGTATCTGCAGGCACAGAAACTCATAAAGGTCTTTGTCTTTCTATCCAGCAGAGGAAAATGAAATATTCCCAGGAAGACTTAAAGTTTTCCCTCATGTTACGTCATGTTCATACATAAATATTTATCTAAGGTACTTCGAAACGTCTGTAATTATTTACCAAGCATCAGAACGTAACATCCCAGAAGACCTGAATCACTATCACTGCGAGAAATTCGAACCTCGAAATTCACACCACAATCACAAGAACGTTCTCCAGCGGTAAGAGGCAATGTCATATGACACAGGAAAGCAATGCTGAGTTACAACGCTTGGTAAAATCTGAAGATGTACAAGTTCCATAACTTATTCAATCATTGAATTTGAACTAAGTAAGCTGAGACACGTAAGTAGAACATAAAAGTTATGTATTCCCGCTTGACACATCTTATTCATGTAAGGATATGCGTAATTTTAAACATTTATCGGTAATTTATATGCTGGGATGATTTTCATTATCCAATGACAGAATGACACTAGGAAGTTGAGGACGCACTTGAGTTTAGCTGAAGCAATCGGCCTTATTTAGGCATCTACTTACATCCAGATAAAATGCTTTGCCTTATGCACAAGATGGCAGTAGCTAAGTTAATGGCAGTTTCGCCAGTAAGATTGCCCTCAAACACTTGACATTTCCTTTCCCCCACCCCTTATGAAAGGTCACGGCAATTTCCTTTCACCCAATATCCCTGCATACAAATTCTAGAGCTGGGGAATTGAAAGGGATTGTTTCCTAACCTCTTAAAGTATCCTTTAGATTCTAGATTTTATTTCTTCTTCTTGGTTTCGATGTCCTTTTGTTCTTAGGGTTCATCACCGTATTCTATTCACCCTCACCCTCTATACAACCTTTACAATATAAACTAGGTTATCTCAATCCCCAGAAGAGAAGCTGTAATGGAGACTGCCGCTTACCAGCGCATTTGAATGCTAGCTACATGAAGTTACACCAGGCTTTATTAAACGTTACCTTTGTTTCAAAGGGCGTCATCTGAAAGTATCTTAAAGTCTTAAATAACCAGGAAGTCAGAATAAATTGATGAAGATGCAAATATATTATCTGATTTCTAGTCGGTATTTTCTAAATAATTTGCTGAATTAAATGTCATTATTATATCCTGTTTTTATAATTAGAGAACAAGAAGATGTACAGAATACGCGGCAGCGTATTATACTCTCCAAAAGTGTAATTGAACCTTCCAACAACTTGCCTTAGGCTTTCTCACAAGTTACAGCAATGTAAGAGGTCAAATGGGCCGCGAATTACATTGCACATCTTTGTTGCGTGCTACGCAATGCAATACGGTTGATCGTTTCCATTTCTAACTTAAGTTCTATAAAATCTTTCAGTATTTTACTGGAAACATCTCTGTTTATTTAGCCAATGCTTCTTAATCCAGGTGTCCTTATCTTCTCTATTCTGTTGCCACGTATCTTCTTTCAGGTACCTCGAGAATCTCTGATGTCTTCCGCTGTGTCTTCAACTTGTAATACTTACCCCATATCCGCATTTACAATAGAGTTGCTCAAAGATTCTAATTATAAGCAGTCGAACCCGGTTATAATGACATCGGTTTATACGACACCTCGTCTATAGCGTCAGATATTCGGTGGTACCAATTAATTCATCACTGTTAACCATAACATTATATTCCTCGGTTATAACGACATTCGTTCATAACGACATAAAAAATGTTCAATGACTTTCGTGACGTTATAACCGGGTTCGACACTATATGGCTTTAAAAATGAACTTAATGTTGGGTATATCACACGTTATGAGGTTTAGCAACTTGTCGTCCGCTCTAGAAAGATGATATCTTAAATGTTCATATAATATGAAGGCCTAAATGTGTGTGTTTGTGCTTAGAGACGCGTCAGCACCTGCGGATATAACATCCTTTTCTAAAATTCTGGTACAAAGAACGGTCCAAGCATTTGGGGATTACACGTAAACTGAATGCTGAGTTAAAATATAGTACACTTCTTCCGAAAAGGAATGATGCGTTTTGGGGAAGCTGTATGACAAAACGCATAAAAGACGTCACTTTAATTATTGCAACTTCAGATTCTTCCACTCAAAAAAGTTTCACGGACGGCCGCCAGGGGCTCCACAATTCCGAGTTTAGTTCCGTACGGTCGTTAACAAAACTTTTCAAGCAAGATTTTCCGCAATTGATTGGCAAGGAAGGTTCAATTCCATGGCCATGTAGGAGCCCCGATCTGATAACTCTTGATTTATTCTTTTGAGGTTTTGTAAAGAATTATTTTTACATGTTAAAAATTCGAAATCTGGCAAATTAAAAAGAATCCGAGAAGCCGCTGAACAGATATAAAGGGATATGTTACCGCGTTTATGGCAAGGAACGCAATATCAATAGAACATACGCAGAGCTGCTAACCCTGCATATGTGGGAATTTCTTAATATACATTACAAACTATCTGACATGCTCTTTACTTTCGTGGCTTTAATTTCTGGAATTTCTGTATCATTTGCCAAATATTTGCTTTCGAAACCAAACCATTGTGTTTAGTACATCTGGTATTTTAGAAACAATATTCTGCCCAGAAAGAGCACGTCTATCTATACAATTAATAGATGGCAGCAGCTACTACTCACCCCGTATCTTCTGCTCTTCCACTAGCTGTCGCTCCAGGTTCTCCTTTACCTCTCTCTCCCGCAGCACGTCCATCTTCAGCTCGGCTGCATCAAAGAGAAAGCACAAATAACAACAATGTATGTAAGTGATCAAATCGCTCAGCTTAAGAGGAAATGATTAACCCTTTAAAGACGAAGCGTATCTGTTTTATATAAGGACTCAGTGCGTACCGCGCTGTAAACACTCTCCACTTCGGTTATAAAAACCAATCTCTTAATGTTTTATAAGGCAAAAGTTGCTGTTTGTTCTGAGATCCGTACAAAACACATAAAGGCAATGGGGGCACCACGTAGAATTTTTTAATGTTAAACCTGGTGGTACGTAAAGTTACCGCTAGGCTTTAAAAGGTTTAAGTAGGAGTACGTGTATATTCATAATAAACACGTTACTGATGTTGCAGTTACAGAAAAAGACTTCGACAGCGATGCTGCGGCAAACGTACGGGCCTAAAGACAGAAAATGATGCTAGGCTGCAGAAACAGAAATAACAATATACCTGCAAGTAATATTTTTGTATGAATGAGTGAGTCACAATAGGGTTGCCGTGGTTATCGAGTTTCTGTGGTTATGGTATAACTTATATTTTCCGTGACGTCACAGGATTTTTTGTTGAGTTGCAATTGAAACCAAATGACAGACCGAGTTAGATAACATAGCACCCATTGTCTGCAGCGTATCCGTGGTTGCTACAAATGTGGTTTGTTCATGATGTCAGAAATTGGTTTCAATTCTATGATAACGAGTTTTTCCGTGGAGCAGCGACTGCATATATTGACAAAATTTAAAATTACGGGAACGTGGATAATAATTCAATTAAATTCAATATGTATTTATTAACGCGCATGCTTAGCAGCACAAGTGTCAATTATAATGCCAGAACAAAAACACAAATACAATACAAAAACAGTAGAAATACACAAAAACAAACCCTACACAGGCAGAAAAAACAATATCGTAGCAGTAGGTAAAAACAATGTAATAATAATAATAATAATAATAATAATAATAATAATACTCTTAGTTTTCAGTTTTCGTCTCGCAGATATTAGTCTGTCAAGTGTAGGACGACAGGGCAGGCGGAAAATGCACCTCGCATGGAGGGAACTAAGAAAGACACACAAAACCCAGAACATATCAGAGGATTGCCCAGGAACAATTTAGACCTCAGCGCGAAACTTAAAACCCACTTCCATTTAATACCGTGTTACAGAATGCATGGAGCTTTACTCTACGCCCCGCATATGAGCCCATGACTTGGTGTTTAGACACAGCAACAAGACTGCTGTGCTTCCTTATCACGTTACGACATTGTGATTTATGTAGAGCTGCTGTGACAAACCAAACCGTCTTGTAACGGGGATAGGATGGCTTAGGAGAGTACTCTGCCCTGCGGGTTTGCTAGTTTTTAGATTTGAAGAAATGATTTGCTTTGCTTTTGGTTCTCTCGAGCAAGGCCTTAATTAGCATTTAAATCTAAAACATTTCGCTAGATGGCATACAACAGCAAGAAAGTACGCCCAGGGCACTACGAGGTTCACTGTTGTTATGCAAATTCGTCAGCAGGGACTTGGGGGTGCGGCACAGCAAGAGGTTAGGGCCAATACATGACACGGGGTGATTTTCCAGAAAGGGGCGGGGGGTAGGGGGCTGATAAAGTTACATTGTGACTTTCTGTTTTAGGTACATTGTGTATTTAACGCATCGGTGTTTGTCCAAAATATACGGTGAATGCACCTTAAACAAAATACAGACGTATGTTCACTAACTAATTACCTAACTAACTAACTAACTAACTAACTAACTAAATAAATAAATAAATAACACCACAGAGCCACTTATTCCTCAGAAGTCAAGAAATTCCCCGAATTTCATAAAATCCAAAAGTTCATTACTGTGTCCATAACAGGCCGCCACTTTTCTCTAAATTGAGCCACATGAATCCAATCTAACCTCTCATCCTACTTATTGAACTTTCAATTTAATTTTGCTGTTCCATCTACGCCTAGGTCTTCCAAGTGGTCTCTTTTTCATGGCTTTCTACCAAATCCGTATATGCATTTATTTTATGCCCCACACATGCCATATGCCCCGCCAATCTCATCGTCCTTGATTTGATCACCTGAAAACATTTGATAGGGAGACAAGAACACGAAGCTCCTCATTATGTAATTTTCTCCATTCTTATTTTACTTTCACTTTTCATTACATTTAACCAAACGTGCCCGATATGAGGCCTTTGGGAAGCTACAATATGAATTACTATGCAAAGAAACTAAAACATGTCCTAATGTTCATGCAGCATAAAATAGCAACATATGGTACAGAAAATTAAATCAGTATCTGTCTAAACACAACGGAATTCTGTTCATCATATAGAACTACATGTTTCTACATATCTCAGGTCATCCTCAGGTTCACAATTGGTCTTTAAAACATATTAAGAAAGGCATATACATTGTGTAATTCGCTAAAACACAATTAAAATTATCAAAATTGTTAAAATTTTTATATTCTTAAACAGGAACAATGTGTGTGGATACAGGTTCCACCACAATTGTAATTTGGATAGAGGTTCCACCACAATTGTAATTTGGATAGAGGTTCCAACACAATTGTAATTTGGATAGAGGTTCCACCAAAATTGTAATTTGGATAGAGGTTCCAACACAATTGTAATTTGGATAGAGGTTCCACCAAAATTGTAATTTGGATAGAGGTTCCACCACAATTCTAATTTGGATAGAGGTTCCACCATAATTGTAATATGGAGAGAGGTTTTACCACAATTGTTATAACAACACATTTTTATCCTGTTTATATTCATAAAAATTTTAAAAGCGTTAATAATTTTAATTGTGTTTTAGCAACTTATACAATGTGTGTTTGTTCATTAATATGCTTAAAGACAAATTGTGAACCTGAGGATGGCCTGAAATAGGTCCAAACATGTAGTTCTATATGATAAGCAGAATTCAGATGCGTTTCGACAGATATTGACTTTATTGTTTGTACTGCTAACATCATAACGGGATGACATTATTTAAAAAGAGCGACATATAGGTCTAATTCTACGAGATTTTAGATCTTGTACCGGCGCTCATGGTTTATGTCTTCTGAAACATTACGCCGTGTCGACTGTTAAATAATTACAGACGTTTCGAAAGATTGTAGTGCCTCAATATTCAAGGTCAAGCAAATTAAACCTGCATCTACTTGAACCTGAATATGCAGATACTACGATCCTTCAAAAAGGCGCGTCAGATCCTACATTCCTTGAATTTTCAAATAACCTTCCATCCTAGCGGCACAAGAAACAGAGAGAAACACCAGCTGTGTTCGTAAATACCGACACTTGTAACCACAAGAGTCTCTCAAGACCCTTCGTAAGAAGTGGAAAGATTCTAACGTCCTATCTGTGAACGTGAAGAACGATTACCAGTAAATAATTTGAACAGCGCCACTTGGCTGTACTTCGCAAGTGGCACTCAGAGAAACGTACTGAATCAGAACATGTCTGATTCGCACGTTACTCTTACGGTAACCATGGCAACGTGTTGCAGGAAGGAGCGGATCGCTATACCGTCGCCAATTTGGAGTAAATATGAAATTCTTCATTGCCCATTAGCCTTGATATTTATTTACTGTAGCCAAAGATGTACTGCTGTCAGAGATATTAAACAGTACACCCAATTCAACGCATATAAAAAAAGGATTAAATTACTAACGGAATTAGCCCTTGGAATCCAAGTGCTTACTGTATATACCACCGAGTTTAACATAAAAAATCCTACATTCTAGCCCACACAGTGAATTTTACGAGCTTTCATCTCAGAACAAACAGCAATTATTTCCCACTACAACATTAATTGGGGGCCGCGGTGGCACAGTTGGTTGAGGCACTGCGCTACAAACCGGCAGGTCGCGGATTCGATTCCCGATGGTGTCACTGGAACTTTTCATTGACGTAATCCTTCCGGCCGCACTATGGCCGTGGGGTCGACTCAGCCTCTAACAGAAATGAGTGCCAGGAACATTTCCTGGGGTGTAAAGGCGGCCGGTGCCTACGGCTGACAACCTACTACCTTCATGTGCCGATTGTCTAGAAATCTGGGAGCTTCGACCTCCTGGAACCCTGTGGGCCTGCACAGGCCTGTAATGGGACTGCTTTTTAGAACATTAACTGATTGGTTTTCATAAACGAGACGTAGAGTGTTTACTGCGAGGTACGAAATGAATATTTATATGCAGTTCAGGTTAATTTTTGTCGCCAAATGGTTAGTTAACATTTATAAACATCGATTAATTCCTGTGTTTTCCTACGAAGAATTTAGTTTCCCAGAATATGTATAGTAAAATTAGAAGATTATTGCAAATGAGGAGTAGAAAATTGTATGGTCTGCGTTAAGATATTGCTGAAAAATTTTAGACCAGAACAGTGGGTCCTTGGGAAGTGTTTTCTGCTACGAATTAAGGATGATAACAACTGTGTATTTTTAATTAAGACACTGTAAATGTAGCATTTAGGCGGTTATTTAATTAGTCACAGGTCTGTAAAGTAAAGTACAGGAATCTCCAAAACAATAGACCACAAAAATACATCAATAATTTTGCATTCTTATTACTACGGTTTACGCACCGAGAACCATAGTTAACCGTTTCAGAAACTTAATCTGTTGACATACAAAGTTTCCTCAAGTCTCTATGAAATTTACAGAAATTTCAATGCATACTGTTAGAAGTTCAGAGCATCTACGAGAGCAATACAAGAGGCTAGTTAGTAAAAGCCTTCAGAATATCACATATAGCGACTTGTAGAGCACATTAAAACAGCCGCCCTCATTTTCCACCCCCTCAGTCTCTCTCTCTCTCTCTCTCTCTCTTTCTGTAGAAGCCACTCAGCGAGAAGTTTAATACAATTACAGGGAATGAAGCATGGCCATAATAATACTTAATGTGATGTTATGTGTGTAATTATCCTTACATTATTGGAGTGTTTCTGTACAGGCAGCAATTGCTGCTGGAATCGAGACACGAAATAATAAGGGAGGAGCAGAGGAGAGGCGGAACTGTATCAATAATACGGACTCGATATTCAGAAATGCTTGTAAGGAAACGCAAATGCAATTCAGAGAGGCTACAATTAATGTATGTATATATATATATATATATATATATATATATGTATCAAAGGATTTGTTGAGAGCATCTTCATTGTATTAGATGTGTGCAATGATGTAAGGGGGTACAGCTCTATTCTGGGCCTCTCAAAGCCCGTGAATTACCCTGATATGGGGACACAGAATTGATTCTACTGGATGTGTAAAATTGTGAAGCAGATGCATGGGTTACAATGAAGTAAACTTTATGGAAATGATGATTTTTTTTCTTCAATTGTTGTATATGACATCATGTGAAAGCGATCCTTAGAAGAATAAAGATAACGTTTATTTTAGTATTGGAATGTTTTGTGCTTATTTCTTTCATTGCAATTGAAACACTTACGTCTCAAAAAACTTCTTGCAGAATTAGAAGAGTCCTTGTAGAAAGGAGTCCTACCGTGTGTGTGTGTGTATGTGTGTGTGTGTGTGTGTGTGTGTGTGTGTGTGTGTGTCTCACTGAGTGTGATCAGGTGCAACAATAAACAATACCACTCTACAAATACAATGAGTAAGTAGAAGAGGTCACACTAAGAAACAAACAAAGCATTAGAATGGGATCTCTGGAGATAGACGAGAAATCCAAAACTTAGGGGGAAGTTTAACAATAAATGTAAATGTGATACACGAATTTAATATGTTCCATATCCGTGCACTGTATCATACGAAATAATAAACACCAACTAATGCACCAAAATATATATAATATTTATTCGTAAAAGTCTTCTACATGTTTCGACCCTGCTGGGCCATCTTCGTGGAGAATAATATTGATACACTATGGTTGCGTTTATACAGTTAAGTGTGAATGTGCCCTAGGGCACATTCACACTTGGAGTTGTTTTTGGCGGCGTGAAATCCCCGCGGTCCGCCCCGGGGGTATTTCACGCCTCCAGTACACAGTACACAGTCAACAGCACATTCTCACTCAACTGTACAGTGCAACCCTAGTGTAACGGTAACGAAAAATTCTCCCTGAAGATAACCCAGCATGGTCGAAACATGTAGGAGTGTGTTGCAATTGATGATAAAACTCTTTTTGTGCATTTGTTGGTGATTAGTGTTTTTGTATGATATAGTGCACGGACATGGAACACGTTAAATTTACAGCTGACGTATTATTGTAACATTTCACGTATTATTGTTTTCACGTAAGCACAACTTACAACCAAGAACGACTGCATAGCATTAGGGCACTTTGCTTTTGGCACAGAAGAAGACGTAAGGACTGGATACATTCAGAAGTTATGTATAAATGTGGGCAGTTTATTAATTCAACATTGTGCCCTGTAACAGGTTTGCTTACTGAAGCTGACAATTTAAAATGTAAATCTATAGTAACTTCTGCTTTTTCCGTTTACATATTCCCCCTCATGTTGACCCCGCCTGGCAAAAAAATGTGAGAAGCTTATTGATCAAACGCACGGTTGATTCTCCATAAAATATCATGTAATGTTGCTGGTCTTTACTGTATGTTATCTTATTGTTTTGTATGCCTGTCTCATTGTTTCGTTTATCTAAATTATTTGCTTCATGTCTCATTTTTATGTTTGAAATACTCGTTTTATGTTGTTATTCGTTTTATGATTGTTTTATTCTTTTATGTTTTGCTGTCTATTTTGTGTTTCGTGTTTTTATATTGTTTTGTGTATTATTTCTCCTTATGTATATAGCTGTTTCTTTTCTATTTGTATAGAGTGTACAAACCACTGCCACCGGGTGAAAACCCAATTGCAGTTAATGAATATCGTATCATATCGTATCATATCATATATCTTATCATAATATTAATGAAAATCTCGAATCTTTTGGATCAACTGAGAACCAAGACTCTGTACTATATAGTGATGCCCAGTGCTGCAAAATATCGCCTTTCCACGTGAGTAGAACTGCATATTAAATAGGTTTCTCAAATAATGCTAAAATGTGGCAATATTTGCATTCAGAAACCAGACACCACCGGTTCATATTCCATCACTGGAGAAGCTTTGTGTTAAAATAACCCCGTTCCTTTTGTCACCCCAAAGTTTGGCATCCCTCAGACATGCAACATCACTTGGAAAAGACGATGGAAGGAAAATATTTTTTTAGATATAGAAAAAAATGACGATGACTTCTTTTACGCTGTTTTCCCCCCACCCCTGCTTGCCTATGCATTTCACACTTGGGCTGTCAGAAGTTAGAAGGGGAAGGAATGTGTACACACGAATACATAAAGCGGTACAAAGGAAATTGAGGATGAAAGAAATGGAAGAAAAAAGTAAAAGAAATCTCTAAGTGAGTTAAGTAATTCAATCCGCCATGCAAGCATCTCTGGGAAGCAAACGGATAGAAAAAGATATGGAAAGAGACAAGACATGGACTGAAGGATATCAGACGTTGTGATGAAACGGAGTAAAAATATTTTGAGCCTCTAGGTAAGAGTGAATACACAGGCAGGATTGAGGATGACGCCATCTTAGAACGTCGAAACGGATGTCTCTTTATAGGCGTGAGGTACGGAAAGCCTAACGGACGTTCCAGCATAATATTAAAAGACTCAATCAGTAACGAACGGACTCAGCAAAGGATCTGCTTCGAATTGATGCAGTGGTTCGTTTAATGCACTAGGCTTATAATGCCCTACATTGTATGAAAAATGAAATAAAAATTCTGCCTTTTTGTAATTTCATATATTGACCTAGACAATTTATAGAAATTACGTCTCGTGACTCGGTAGATTTATAGTGTTCACCGGCAATAATAATGTTTAATTCAAATATGTCAGAATGAAACTTGTAACAAATTTGATGCCCATGTGTAATTAGTTGCCTGATACACGTTCTATTCAGAAGATTCTGAGCTACAGAAACCATTTATGGTAATTTGCCTTTAATTCTCCTTTAGAGTCTTCCGTTACAAACGTTAAACAAAATCGTAATTTGAATTCAATGAGACAGATCAACTTGCAGTCTCCACTAATTATAAGTAAAAAAGGAGGCTAAATTCTAAAAGACGTTATTGAAGACATGACAGAAAATAGAAGGGACGGAAATATGACGAAGGAGACGTAAGCAGCTACTGGACGAACTTAAGGAAACGCGGAGACATTTGGCATTCAAAGAGGAAGCACTAGGTCTTACACTCTGAAGAAGTCGCTCTGGAAGAGGCCATGGACCAGTCGTAGGACAGAATAAGTGATGACGATGACGAAGCTTAATGTGGAAGTAAACACAGAAGAAACTGTAATAACAGTGGGAAGGAGGCTCTTATGGTAATAGCCAAAGAAGAAAAAATATAATAGAAGGTAGTAAGAATGGTAGTACACACAGAAGAAAGTGTAACAACAAAACAGGAAGAAGGCTCATTTGGTAGTATACACAGAAGAAAATGTTACAGGAAGGCAGGAAAAGTCTGTTTTGGTAGTACACACAGAAGAAAATGCAACAAACGGCAGGAAGAATGATGATTTGGTAGTACATACAGAAGAAACTGTAACAAAAAGGAAGAAAGAATGATGATTTGGTAGTACACATAGAATAAACTCTAACAAAAAGGAAGAAATAATGATGATTTGGTAGTACACACAGAAGAAACTGTAACAAAAAGGAAGGAAAAATGATGATTTGGTAGTACACACGGAAGAAACTGTAACAAAAAGGAAGAAAGAATGATGATTTGGTAGTAAACACAGAAGAAACTGTAACAAAAAGGAAGAAAGAATGATGATTTGGTAGTACACACAGAAGAAACTGTATAAAAAAGGAAGAAACAATGATGATTTGGTAGTAAACACAGAAGAACCTGTGACTAAGAGGCAGGAAGAATGCTGATTTGGTAGGACACACAGAACAAACTGTAACAGGGAGTAATGGGATGGCTGATGACACAGTAAAAGGAGCAGGCCGGAAGGCCAGTCAGTCTGTAGGCCAGTCGTTGCAACAGACTCTCATTCAGGTTGCCAGACAGTCCGTCGGTCAGTCAGCAATCATCTGCGTGTGTACAAAGTGTGGCCGGTCAACTTACCGTCATTCAACACCGCCAGTCCTGTCACCTGAGGCAGAATGACACATCCACACCGCACCGCTCCCACACTCATCCATCCACTCGGCAACCCGAGATGATGCTTTTCGCAAATCGCTCAATAATAATTATTCTGGCTTCTGACAGCACCAGACTCGTAACTAAATTTCACATTCAGTGCATCTCACTCACTCACGTTTCTCATTGCTGTCTAACTCTCTCTTTCCTACGCACCCTGGAGGCTCGTAGGTTGTAACCCAATAAACAGATGACTACCATATCTCATGAGAATATATCAACATCAGCAGATAATGTTGCATGTAGAAACTTGAGTTAACTCCCTTCCCCCCCTTCCCCCTCCGCCTAAACAACTATTTTACTTCCAAAAGTGACTGTTAACAACAACCCACAGTCTCATGCGAGGGGCCTGCAAAAGCACAAATCTGGCCAGTTACACAGCAGAGTTCAGAGTTCTTAACAGTGCTTGGCTCTGCTTACGTGTACAAGTGTGTAAGTCTACAGAGTGTTAACAAAATACAGTCACAGTAAGATTGGAATAATACGGACAGGCGTACGTATAGATCTATGAGTAACTGTATGTTGCAGCATCAGTCTTGAGAAATCATACAGTCAAAATGTTCCATGACATTTGGGAATCCGACGGGCCATGACAATGGTTACAAAACAACCAACATACATACATCTGATCTCCTTAACTTTTTAAAGCCTAGCGGTAACTTTACGTACCACCAGGTTTAACATTAAAAAATTCTACGTGGTGCCCACATTGCGTTTATGTGTTTTGTACGGATCTCAGAACAAACAGCAACTTTTGCCTTATAAAACATTAAGAGATTGGTTTTTATAACCGAAGTGGAGAGTGTTTACAGCGCGGTACGCACTGAGTCCTTATATAAAACAGATATGCTTGGTATTTAAAAGGTTAAATTGGCCTGTTAATGTCAGCTGTCCTTGCATGTCAACCTACGTCTTCAGAGTTTTCGTAGCATATCCATACAAATTTTCCGGGACTGTATGGGGTCTACAATTACATTGCGGACCTTAAATTTCTCACGTAATTTTTATTTGCAGTTTAGTCTAAAGGGTCGGGATAGCTCATTCAGTGCGGTGAATAAGTTAGGGCTCAGCCGCAGGGAAAACGTGATTCGATTCCCGGCAAAGACAATAAATGATTTTCCTCTCCAAGACGTCCATATTGGCACTGGGGTTCAAGCAAACTCCTAACGGGAACCGAAGACTTTTTCCCACGGTTGAAGAGGCCCAGTGTGTGAAGCTGACAAATCACCTCTGTCTACTGCCCAGTTTAAGAATGAGTGGAGCTG
>BLKM01011265.1:214973-276424 GCA_013340265.1 Coptotermes formosanus | reverse complement strand
AATACGAAATTATGTGAACAAGGGACGGAAGTTGTGTTTTGATGGAAGGACAGCCTATTTTATTGTTTCTGCATCCAGTCCGTAAACACGATATCTCACAAAATTCTAACAGCCATATGCATGCTGTTTTCTGCCAATTCAACCATTTGTTGTTTACAGAGATTTTGAGAAATACAGTTACTTTTATTTCAAAAAAGAAAATGTGTTGCCACCTTTAAAAATATTGATCTCCCTGAATGTCACACTTTATATTATGGTAAAAATTTACCTACATTATATAGCAAGAACTCTCTCCAACCATCTTAAGACCAAGCTTTGTCATACCCCCACAAAATAGCAAGTATTGTGGTCACTACAGTGAGAATTTAACCCTTTAAAGCCTAGCGGTAACTTTACGTACCACCAGGTTTAACATTAAAAAATTCTACGTGGTGCCCACATTGCGTTTATGTGTTTTGTACGGATCTCAGAACAAACAGCAACTTTTGCCTTATAAAACATTAAGAGATTGGTTTTTATAACCGAAGTGGAGAGTGTTTACAGCGCGGTACGCACTGAGTCCTTATATAAAACAGATACGATTCGTCTTTGAAGGGTTAAAAGACACATGTTACACCCTGTTGCCCGCAACAACGAACGAGTGTTTGATGGGAAATGGCGGAATAGTTTGTAGCGCTCAGCTTTCGAAATTTGGCGGTCTCTCTTCCAATTCTTATTCCGAAGTTCAAGTTTCCTGACTGAGGGTTTTCCTTTTTACCTCACCACGTCCCAAAATAATTTTTAAGTTAGGACAAGGATGTTTATTTCCATACTTCCGCCATGGTATTTGATAACCTAAACGAGATTGAACTAGAGATTTTCATAATACAAGCCTACAGCTATAAAACTCCACCACATTTGTCCATCGCAAAATTAACACTTTAAAGGCCAAAAATAACATGAATTACATTTAAAGATCCAGTCCGTACCGCGCAGTAAACACACTTCTCCGTTATAAAAACCAATAAATTAATGCTGTTTGTTCTAAGGTCTGTACAAAACACATAAATACTCTCTTGGGGGCATAATGTAGAATTGTTTAATAGTACATCTGTTGGTACATTAAAGGTTTAAGGGTTGGACGAAACGCTAGAGACAGTCAGGGTGTGTGAATAATACAAAGGGCAGTTTTCTTTCTTTCTTTTCCTGTCTTTCTTCTTTCTTTCTTTCTTTCTTTCTTTCTTTCTTTCTCTCCTTTCTGTCTTTCTTTCTCTCCTTTCTTTCTTTCTTTCTTTCTCTCTTTCTTTCTTTCTTTCTTTCTCTCCTTCTTTCTCTCTTTCTCTTTCTTTCTTTCTTTCTCTCTTTCTTTCTCTCTCTCTTTCTTTCTTTCTTTCTTTCTTTCCTTCTTTCTCTCTTTCTTTCTTTCTTTCTTTCTCTCCTTCTTTCTCTCTTTCTCTTTCTTTCTTTCTTTCTTTCCTTCTTTCTCTCTTTCTTTCTTTCTCTTTCTTTCTTTCCTTCTTTCTCTCTTTCTTTCTTTCTCTTTCTTTCTTTCCTTCTTTCTCTCTTTCTTTCTTTCTCTCTTTCTTTCTTTCTTTCTCTTTCTTTCTTTCTTTCTTTCTTTCTTTCTTTCTTTCTTTCTTTCTCTCTTTCTTTCTTTCTTTCTCTCTTTCTTTCTTTCTCTTTCTTTCTTTCTTTCTTTCTCTCTTTCTTTCTTTCTCTTTCTTTCTTTCTTTCTTTCTCTCTTTCTTTCTTTCTTTCTCTCCTTCTTACTCTCTTTCTTTCTCTCTTTCTCTCTTTCTTTCTTTCTGTTTTGTTCCTTCCCCATCAGGTTCTTTTGATTTGTCCCCTGCCATTTGTTTCACACAGTGCACACAGATCATTAAAAAACCCACTTGACACACAACAGTTTAATATTCATCTTTTAAATTTGATAGAGACCATTCGTACAATTGAGCGATACATGGGACATGATCTGTTTTAATTCGTAACGACTGTACCATGAAAACGTGCGAGCCTCATCTTGTGCGTGTCAGAATGAGACCCACGTGACCCCAAGTGACCCTCCAACAATCGTTAAAAGTAGCCAATCTCAATGGCTTTACAAAGGTAAGCAGCTATCTTCTGCCCAGCTCTGAGGTACACACACACACAATATTTAATTACCGGTTCTGAGGGAACATAAATTTCTTAACGCTAGCCTGTTTCTCCCTAAAGGCAATTCAGACTCTTCGCATTGCAAAAAAATTTGTCTGCAGATTTCACCTGTTCCTCTACTTGGTCTAACCTTCATTTCACCAGGCAGATGCCTGTTTCTTCTTTCCATGTATCTGTGTTCTGATTTGTATTCTTATCACGGATTATTTGTTTTCGAATAAAATACTATATTTTTCTAAAGAAACCGTGATAACCTAGTCGGTATAGTTTCCCGATAGGGTCATTGGAATTTTTTCATTGACATAATCCTTCCGGTCGCACTATGGCCCTGGGGTCGACTCAGCCTCTAACATGAATGAGTACCAGGAATATTTCCTGGGGAGATAAAGGCGGCCGGTCCGTAGGGCTGACAGCCTTACCACCTTCATATGCCGATTGTCTGGAAATCTGGGAGCCTCAACCTCCTGGAACCCTAAGGGCCTGTCCAGGCCTGTAATGGGATTGCTTTACCTTTACCTGGTCAGTATAGTGATTTGACTACAGGTTAGACAATTGCGCAATCGCCCTTCATTTCCTGGCAAGGGCAGGAAACTTTCTCCAAAGTGCGCAAACGTTCTCCGGCGCCTTCTTAGCCTATTTCTCTATTGATACCTGAGATTTATGCGTGGAGATAAGGCTGCCGGAGCTTGACGCTGACTACTCACCTCTATCTAGTGCCAAAATTAAGAACGACTGGAGTTGTACCTCCATTCCACTATACCCTTTTATATTATATGATGCACAAGCACTACTTTACTGCAATTCTACAAAAATGTTTGTGATAAATTTTGTGAATCGGTCGTGCACTGTTGGAAGGGTTCTATATTTGTCACTGATATACAGAATCTTACCTAACCGAACACCACCCACCTACGAACGCCTACAACGAACTCTGCCTCAGAGTGAACAAGAACGCAAGTACAAAATGCTCAGACGCTGTTGTGTGCTGGCGTGAGAAGCGTGGCTGCATGACAGGTGCCGTATGCAGAATACGTGGCCAGACAAGTGACAATAAAATGGCGGCTTGGTATCGCTGTGACTCCAGTTGTGGTTTACTACCTTGCTGCAGCAACGAATCGCTGCTCCGAACAGCAAAACAGCTTTCGGAGTAACTTACAGTAACATGGAAGCTAAAGGCCGCTTATGAATTATCTGCTACAGCATTGTGAATTGTTCGAGATTTTCTGTTACTTTCCTGCTGTATGTGTTCGCTTATGGCACTGGCTACACTGTGATGGTATGGTTAACCCTTTAAAGACGAAGCGTTATCTGTTTTATATAAGGACTCAGTTCGTACCGCGCTGTAAACACTCTCCACTTCGGTTATAAAAACCAATCTCTTAATGTTTTATAAGGCAAAAGTTGTTGTTTGTTCTGAGATCCGTACAAAACACATAAACGCAATGTGGGCACCACGTAGAATTTTTTAATGTTAAACCTGGTGGTACGTAAAGTTACCGCTAGGCTTTAAAATTTAATGAATAATAAAACTGAAGTGTTAGCAGGATGCGGTCATGGATTAATTTCAGACATTATCTAGACAGCTGCAAAGTTACGAATGACCGCAATCAGTACAGTAGACTATGTTACGGGCTGGACGGTCCGGGGTTCGAACTCCAGTATGGCAAAAACTTCTTCTTTTCTACAAAATATCCAGGCCGATTTGGGGGCGCACCCAGCTTCCTATTCAATGGGTAAGGGGGTTATTTCTGGGGGTAAAACGGTCAGGGCATCAATTAATCACTGACATCCAGCTACTCGAGACGTTAATAAGTGGAGTTATATCTCTAATCCCCCTATATGCCTTCTTGGTGTGGACAAGGAAAAGTTTATTTTTTTTCTTGGCCATTTGATGGTACATAGTCTGAATTGCAAACAGAATATTTATATGTGTCAGAAGTACATAAGGAGTAATATATGAGTAGGAAAGAGAGAAGGAAGTAAATAACAGGCAACATGAGTTAATGAAAGAAAGGCGAGAGGAACAAAGAAACAAACAAACCAACGACAACAAAGGCATTCTTTTTTAGTTTGTACCGTCTGATACCCAGAGTGACAATACAGAAATAATAAAATACACGATTTTTTTTCGTTTTGGAAGCTGGTCGTGTGATTAAGGTGGCAGGACCTTACAGTTTACGCAAAAAAAGGGGGGGGGGAACTGGAATTCCTGCGAGTTGCAACAAACAGCCACCACCACACACGTAGTACCTTATCAGCAGAACGTTACAGCCACGAATGTGCAGCCACATTCCACAAGATGCATTGGACACTTCCACAGATCTATTTAACTCCTGCAAAACTGTGGCTGCGTTCAGATCTAAACACTTTGCAAACACAAAGCAAATTTCGGCAGAAAATTTAGGATCTATTAAACTCAAATTTTGGATCCTTAAGGGCCTGTCCAGGCCTGTATTGGGATAGCATATGTAGACAGTGGCCTTGTATGGGACATTCCCGCTCCCCAAGGAGTCATAATGTCATAAAGATTTATTTAACGGAAGTGCGTAACGATCCAGGATTTTAGTAGTGGAAGTGCGGTAAACCGTTAACCATTTCAGTTAAAATAGGAAGATGTGGGCCAAAACCTAACTCGGAACCCCTATAAAATAACCACCAAGCATCATATTTGTTTCCTTTTCTTTAAAAGGTGTGTATTATTGTGCGACAGTTGAAGAAAGGGCAAATATTTAAACTCGGCCATAACGACAACAGAAAGAACTTCGCAGAAACTTCTCATTTGCGGTAAAAACCTCATTCTACGTGACGTCACACTGTACAAACACTCACCAATGTTGTTACCCCGTACCGGCCGTATAAATACAGCGTAGATTACAGCCGTGTCTAGAGATTAAATCCTAAATTGGCAGCGTTAATTAACACAAGAGTAGACGTACACAAACATTTTCTCCCATTGTATGTGTGAGTCATGCGTTAGCCCTTGGCGCAGCTACACGGGTTCGTGCTTGCAGGCGTTCTTGCTACATGCCATACAATGACATCATTACCAGAAACAAAGCGTCAGAGAAAACTATTCGGTTAGGTCGAGGCCAGTCGGAATACTTCACACTAACGCTGGTCATCATGATTATGTGGGTCACGAAATGACCCATCAAGATAAAATTCAGAGCGTACAAGATCCCTAGACTATTCGAAAAGAACACAGATCCCAGTGGCCGCGCGGTCTACGGCGTTGGTCTGCTGCCGTTTATGTGCTGTGATTGCGGGTTCGAATCCCACCCGTGGCATGGATGTCTGTCTGTTGTGAGCGTTGTATGTTGTCAGGTAGAGGTCTCTGGCGTCGGGCTGATCACTCGTACAGAGGAGTCCTACCGAGTGTGCTGTGTCTGAGTGTGATCGTGAAGCCTCAATAATAAGGAAGCCCTGGCCCACAAGGGGCTGTCGCGACATTGGAAAAGAAATTACTAAAGGCTGCTAAACATTTGTAAATATATGTGAGGATATTCCAAGTATGTCTTAACCTTCTAAAACCTAGCAGTTACTGTACGTATCGCCAGGTTTAACACTCAAAAAATTCTAATTCTTGCTCACAGCACATTTATATGTTTTATACGGATCCCTGAACAAAGAGCAACTCTATCTTGCTCAACATTAACCCTTTAAAGACGAAGCGTATCTGTTTTATATAAGGACTAAGTGCGAACCGCGCTGTAAACACTCTCCACTTCGGTTATAACAACCAGTCTCTTAATGTTTTATAAGGCAAAAGTTGCTGTTTGTTCTGAGATCCGTACAAAACACATAAACGCAATGTGGGCACCACGTAGAATTTTTTAATGTTAAACCTGGTGGTATATAAAGTTACCGCTAGGCTTTAAAAGGTTAAGTAACTGGTTTTTGTATAACAGAGATGGAGAGTGTTCACTGGGCGGTACGAGCTGAGTCCTTATATAAAACAGGCATGTTTCGTCTTTAAAGGATTAATATAATAAAGGCAAAGTTACCCCTTTACACGCCATAAAGGCATACAGGGAGAGTGGACCTATAGTTCCACTCATTTTTAACATCAGCACTAGATGGAGGTAACTGATCAGCTTCATGTCTCCGCCCCTTTACCCCTAGGAAAAAAACCCCAATAGCCACTTCATAATAGGCTGCTTGAGTCCTGGAAACCGTGTGGGAGTTTCGGAGAACATAAAAAACCTCTTTCTCCGCCCAGGATTCAAACCCCTGACCGTCCAGCTCGTAGCCAAATCACTGTACCGACTGAGCTATCGCGGCTCACCGTTTCTTAATACAGACTGCGTGGAAATGAACTTTTTGTACCTTCTATAGCTGAGCACTTCAGATTTGAAATGACAGCCTTCAAAATTAATAATACGCAGAACGCACTATAATGAATAAATTGGCACTAAGAAGGGTAAGAAGACATTTTGAGTAGTATATTATTAAAAATGTAAGGGCTGTAACACGCAACTCAACGAAAATTTACTAACGTGGTGCACTAAACCTACTCTACACCAGAATGTGTTCGATGCAAATGAATAAACAATACATTTGCCCATACAAAGACATATACATTTTCTCTCACATAGCTATAATAAACAAGATAATAAAATTAGAGTTTGCAAACTCTTAGAGTAAAATTCCATTATTTTGAAACTCCGAACCATCTCAACACTCCACAAACTTTCTAAAGCGGATTAGCTTAAAAGAATAGATAAGTATCGCACAAAATAAATCAGTGTGGAAGTTCGAGACACGAAACACCAATACTTCTTTAACCTTTTAAAGCCTAGCGGTAACTTTACATACCACCATGTTTAACATTAAAAAATTCTACGTGGTGCCTACATTGCGTTTATGTGTTTTCTACGGATCTCAGAACAAACAGCAACTTTTGCCTTATAAAACATTAAGAGATTGGTTTTTATAACCGAAGTGGAGAGTGTTTACAGCGCGGTACGCACTGAGTCCTTATATAAAACACATACGCTTCGTCTTTAAAGGGTTAAAGCAGGTTGAAAAATGTTCCTTTTTCAGGTTTGTTCGCAAAATTTCAAAGACCGATTGTGAGTTTCGTCATATCCGTTCGTGTTGTCTGTCCATGTGCATGGAACAACTCCTCTCCCACTGGAAGGATTTTCAAGAAATTTTATATTCGAGGATTTTACGAAAATTTGTCGTGAAAAGTCAGGTTCGTTAAAATCTGACAAGAGTAAAGGGTACTTTATATGAAGACCTATGTAAATTTATGGTAACAGCTTGGTAATTCTTTTAGTATAAGAAATATTTCGGACAACAGTTGTAAAGAAAATCAAAACACATTTCATGTTCAACAATTTTTTTTTTTCGAAAATCGGGCCCTTTATGAGCTATTGTAGAAGAATATTGTTATAGCTAGACAGGCCCCAAATGGCAATATAAGGCAGCACAGAAAAGATGCGATTAGCATACCGGGTTACTAACGCAAAAATACACATAGGCTTGATATTTAACCTTTATCCTGCTAATGTGGTATATATGGTGAGCTGCTAATAATGCCAGCACCAGGTACTCGGCTACCAACTAGGCCCTTAAGGGCCTAGTTGGTAGCCGAGTAAGTGTGTGCACACAGATGCGACATAGGACGTCTTTCACGATTGATTCAGTGTTGAGACATTGTGCAGAGAGAGTGAGAGAGACAGACAAAGAGGCTGCTTTCAGCGTTGCCAAATGTAGGTCACCAAATATTACACATTAGCCTTTTAAAGTCTAGCGGTAACTTTACGTACCACCAGGTTTAACATTAAAAAATTCTACGTGGTGCCCACATTGCGTTTATGTGTTTTGTATGGATCTCAGAACAAACAGCAACGTTTGCCTTATAAAACATTAAGAGATGGGTTTTTATAACCGAAGTGGAGAATGTTTACAGCGCGGTACGCACTGAGTCCTTATATAAAACAGATACGCTTCGTCTTTAAAGGGTTAGTGGTGCTGGCGTTATTAGCAGCTCACCATATATTCCACATTAGCAGGATAAAGGTTAATACGTATTGCCTTTCCACGGCAAAAATGGTTACGCGAACGCGCCTCAATGTTACGTTACAGTACACTGTCTTATTATATCATTTTTCTGCATGAAATTTAGTGTTAATCTACAGCATATCAGCTCTGTGACTGAATATATATTTTAAAGGTAAATTAATATTGTCCCCTGCATTCTTTACAGGCAATTACGGCAGTGGCGGCACAACTCCACACATTCTTAACCCCGACGATAGATGATGTACAGTGGTCAGCTTTACGCCACATATGCTTTACTTCCAGGGAAGGATCTTCCAGTTTCTACCAAACAGGACACTGAGAGAGATCCTGTGTTGGTGTGAATATACTGGAGACGAGACAAATTTTTTGCCTACCCCGCCAATCCATACAAGGCTCCTTGTACACTCAGACCTGGACCTGGTCATTACACAGAACGAGTTGTACCGTCTCTGAATATCGAATGTCACAGACGTTCAGAAGTGACCTAGAACCGGTTAATATTTCAGACATAATCTCTTAAGACTATCAAAAAATATTTGCCTAAAAAATTTCTTTTAAGACTTCTGTCTACAGATCTACTGAGAAAGTTCAACTTCTTAGAATAACTGTGTACTAAACGGTGCTGCTATCTAGAGTAATTATGTTCTTAAGACACGCCTTGCACTAACGATATCTGTGTCCCCACGACTGCTGCGATCTTTTGCTGGCTGTACCCTGATGTTTTAGCCATATTCTGCTCGTATTTGTAACTATTTACCGGCATCCGTGACTTTAGAATAGTTTGTAATAGCTTCTTATATGTGAAGATAAGGATATTCTAATCTCTTCAGTCGCAGAAATGCTAAAAATTTCTGTAAAAAAAAACAATAATTTTTCTAGGTGATTTCAATTGTACTCACTCTTCTCGTAGTTGATCTGACGCTCTTGTTGCCGCGCGTTGTCAGCTGCGACCTTGAGCAGACCCTGAATATTTCTCAGGAGGGTCTCTGTGGAAGAGATGCTGGGGTCAACGCTGACCCCAACCGCCACCCCAGGCGCCACCGCTGCCGCCGCAGAAGCAAGCGTCGAGTAGTTGATTGCATGCTGTGAGTCACTACCTGGGGCACTGTTCAAACCTCCGATCTCAGGAGCGTCGCTTAGTTCAGCTGCAATTCAGAGAGGTCACTATTAAAACTGGATCAACCATACTGGTGGTTGGAGGTTTAAACAAAAGTGGATGTGACTACGTGAAAGAGCTATTCTATTTTCATAAGTTACTATACCGTAAAATGGTTAAGAAAGGCCTCTCTTTTTATGGAAATCGACGGCTTCTTATTATAGTAGCGCCCGAAAGACACTGGACCGAAATAGTAAATGTAACCACTCATCTGTTTCGTACGGGGATAGTACGTCTCATCACGGAGGCTAAAGATTAAGCCAGTCAGTGTCGAATTTTTGGTGGATAAAAAGAACAATGAGACAGATTTTTCTGAGAGTATTTCGGTTTTCCCGTTCCAGTATCATTGCACCAATATTCCATACAAATTATTCGGTCTACCACCATCGCTACATAACCGACAGCGTCTTTAACTACGACCCTTCACACTCACTGTTCTGTTTCAGAGATAGACCCAGAATATGTGCGTTTTTAGGTTTTCGCAGCGGTTTAGGTGAGGTCCTCGTTCTTCTGCGATTAGGCACTGCCTCATTGCGTAACTGGTGCCCAAATTTTATGAGAGTGTAGTGGTTTTTTCTTCAAGGTTCAAAGCGTCCATCGAGATTACAAGAATGTATTTTTAATGGATATTTCGACAGTTGAAGATCAGTGGCCGTGCGGTCTATGGTGTGGGTTTTTTGGACGTTCGCTTGCTGGGATTGTGGGTTCGAATCCCGACGGGGTCATGGATGTGTCTCTTGTGAGTGTTGTGTGTTGTCTGGTAGAGGTCTCTGCGTCGGGCTGATCACTCGTCCAGAAGAGTCCTACCGAATGTGTGGTGTGTATCTGAGTGTAATCATGAAGCCCCGATAATGAGGAGGTCCTGGCCCACTAGGGGCTGTTGCGCCATGGACAACAAAAATTTTCTACCCTTGAATAAGAAACCATTACATTTCGTCGAAAGATGGGCACAAGTTACCCAGAAAAAAACAGAGCCACACTGCAGAAGAATGGCAACTTCACGCCTCCTACAGCATGCTAGAAGAGGACTACTAGTTCACTAGCACATCGTGAACTCTGCGGAAAGAAACAATTCGTTTTCAGTATCCATCCTAAGATGTCACATTACTGCTGCTCTAAATTAAAATAAATGTTTTTTCTCCTGTAGAACATACATTGATTATACCCATTAATGCAATCAACTGATAAAATTGGTATCTCTACCCTTCACAGAAAGATATATACTTGTGTTTTGTTTTCAAGAAACGAAGTGAATGTACACTTGGTCCACACATAAATCTCGCCAGTTTCACCTCGCGCACGAAACTTGTGGTATGAATTTCGGTCAGCAATGAAGTATTGCCCAGCTGGCTTGTAGATGTCTTACTACAGGTTGTTTATTATTTCAGATCACGAAGGCAATCATTTCAATAAGCGATTTCTTTTCCTTTCCTCTCGTCTGCACACGAAGTTATTTTGAAAATAAGGACGACGCCAATCAATTCACAAACTGGGTTATAAATCGAAAAACCTGACTTGTAAAATTGTTACACATGGTGGAGCTAACACATAAATAATAATAATTAATTAAAGAATGAACTCGCATTAGACATATGCAAGAACACGGTACAGAGAGGAGTACTAGCTGTATTTTGAAATAAAAGACCATGTACTTGCCTCTTCAGGCTTTATTGTTAATTAGAAGTCGGCAGTTTTTAAAAATAAACATAGCAAGAAACATAAGGGATTAGTGGCGAACAAAAGAAACAGGAATTTCTTAGGGCACTTAGATTTATCCCTTTTCAACAACGTTCCTAAAAAAAAATCCGTTAACACTTTTCTCGGAGACTTGCGGTATACAAGACGAAGCTCGATTTTACGAAAAAGGCGGTTTTCGAGAAGAGAAGCTGAGGAAGAGGCATAATGTAAAAATAGGCTCGAAAAAATTGCATAATTTTGTTGTTCGGGACATCTATTTGTCTGCAGTATTATCGTATAGAAAATCTCCAACCGCTAGGACATTCCAAAACATTTGCGGTGATCAGAAAAACGCAAAAAGAGACGCACTGTATAAACCCCTGTATTATGATACTAGCCTTAAGTTCCTTTTTCGAAATCCCTGTTTAAACCGATAGCATGTTCACTTTATTCGACGTATGTTTGTACAGCAGTGATTTTTTATTGTTTCTAATTACAAAGTGCAGGCTGCTGCCAGTTTTTTTTTCCTACCTTGGTCTTTCTCGTCTTCCTCATCCGCGTCGCTCACATTCTCATCATCTTCATCATCCTCAGGCCCCGTGTGCCCTGCTTCGCTTCCCGAATGTTCGCCTCCTGAACCACCCCCACTTTTGGACAAGTTCAGAACCGGGCTGTGCCCATTCGAAGAACCTGACAACAAAACTGGCACTGTACTTACGCTTACAAAAAATTATAGAGTCGAACCCGGTTATAACGTTATGAAAGGGACTGCATATTTTGTGTCGTTATAAACGAGCGTCGTTATAAACGAGTGTCGTTATAAACGAGGAGTATAATGTTACGGTTAACAGTGAGGAATTAATTGGTATAACAGAATATCTGACGTTATAGGCGAGGTGTCGTTATAAACCGATATCGTTATAACCGGGTTCGACTATATATTATACATTACATTACATAAATTTTAGTTCCACGTGAACATACACATATTTTACATTATTTGAAGTTTTTTTAGGCTACTTCATTAACATTTTCATGCATAATAACTCTCAACTGGCCTATACTGTACAAAACCTCAAGTAATTTGCCGAATATATGGCAAAATTTTGTAAGTTGTTGACAATTTCAAATTCTAAACGACAAATTTAGGAACCCTTTCATATAAATTGCGAAATTTCATACAGAGTCCGAAATATAATAACATAAATATCACTGGATAATATTAAAATGTTCAGCATGATATTTGACTCACCGTTATGTGAGCTGAGGTCTCGAACTTTATGGTCAAGGGCAAGAGCACGTTCCGTTTCCCCTCGTTCCTCACGTAACCTGAAAAGAAATTTTCAGTAATTAAGCACAAAACGGTAATCAATCAGCACATGTCTATCTTTATATACAATATTGAAAGCTAAATAAGAAACACAACCAGTGAAATCATCTAAGCAATACACAGGGTACTGAGGCTTCTAACCTATGAATGATCATTCGAAACGGAAGGCCATATAAAAGATTTCGTGTACTTCATTACTGTGGCGTAAACCAGAATGACGTAGAGGGGACTGTAGGTACAGCGCCAGGTGTTCTGCTATGCATTCATATTTCCGGTTGTGTTGACACATTTTGGCAAAATATTTCCTATATTTCTTCCTTATTTGACCTCTTCTACCTACTCAGTGTAGATATGTAGGCTTATTTTTTCATCTGACCACAATCAGTGACACGTACAAAGATCGGACCCTCTCAGAGACCTCTACCTGACAACACACAATATTCGAAACAGACAGATATCCATGTCTCAGCGGGACTCGAACCTGCAATCGCAGGAAGCGAGCGGCTGCAGACCCACGTCTTAGACCGCGCGGCCGCCGGGATCGGTCCAAAATATTTCCTAATAATGTTATTTGTCCATGGGTTTTTAATATTATCACCACGTTCCTTCTGTGGTCTGATAATTTATTTTCCAAACATATCCAAGAATTCGTGTTAATTACATTTCTTGAATATTTAAATATACTTTCCTATTTCTGTTTATAATATAGCCTTTTCGAGTGTATTAATTTTTTCATTTAAATGCATGTTCTACTAATTACGAATAGAATTTGGAATTTTTCCAATATCAGATTTCATTTAAACTGCTATGTTTTGGAAGCAAACAAGGTGACAATAGACAAAACTAGAAAATTGTTCGTGATCAATATATTACACACACGCCAAAGACTCGAGATCTGTGTTAGTTTGATCCATAGAAATATTTGTGTAACTTTTGGAACACATGTCAGTCGGGGGGGCCCTTGGCAAGCATAAGGAAGAAGAGAAATGCATGAGGAATTTTGATAGTTAAGGCGACTGGAAAGGGACCGCTTAGAAGACTTACGAATAGAGGGGAGGAAACCGATAAAATGGGCGCTAAAGAAATAGAATTGGAGGGCGCAGAGTGAATCCATCTGGCACAGGATAGCGGCAGGAATCTGGGGCTTGTGAAGGGGTTTATGGGCTTATGGGTTCCATAAAATGTGGGGATTTCCTTAATTAGCTGAGAAACTAGAGTCTTCTCAAGAAGAACCCGGCGTCATAATTAGTTAGTTAGTTAGTTAGTCAGTCAGTCAGTCAGTCAGTCAGTTACTCAGCCAGTCAGCCAGTCAGTTACTCAGCCAGTCAGTCAGTCAGTTGGTCAGTCAGTCGATTGGTTGGTTGGTTGGTTCTTTCGTTAGTCAGTCAGTCAGTCAGTCAGTGAGTTGATTGGTCAGACAGTCAGTCAGTCAATCAGTCGGTTGGTTGGTTGGCTGGTTGGTTGGTTTCTTGGTTGGTTGGTTGGTTAGTTAGTTAGTTAGTTAGATACGTTGCTGCAGTAATATGAGCCATGTAAAACTAAAAACAGGTGTTTCAAAATAAGCTATGTGACCCTCAAAATGAAGCAAGAAAACAATATTTTGCTCTTTTCCTCTTTTACGAAAAAAAATATAATCTCATACTAAATTCTACATGAGCTGCAAATGTAATATCCCTCCATCAGCAAGTAACAAAGCATAATGAACTATTATTAAATCCAGTAGCGACAAACATTTCATCATCGACAGCACATGTTATCATTTCTAGCAAACAGGAGCAAAGGTTTTTATCTGAAAACCAACGTAACGAATGAGTGGTTTTTACGCAGCGAAATGGAAAAAAGAAAAGTCAACCCAGTATTATGATAACAGTCTATGGGAACAACACTTCCGCTAGGCAACCAGCGTTAAGTGACGTGTGTACTGTTGGTTGTAGAAATAACAGGAGAAAGTAATTAAACACCCACCGGATTATCGAATAACATGTCACATATCTGTATCGATAAACAATCTCACATGTTTAAACATCACTAAGAATTTATTTCTGGTAACAGGCGGACGATTTTTTGGTGTAATATCTCGTAACAGCTCAATGGATAATTTTCCTTGGTGCTGCTTTAACCTTTTAAAGCCTAGCGGTAACTTTACATACCGCCAGGTTTAACATTAAAAAATTCTACGTGGCGCCCACATTGCGTTTATGTGTTTTGTACGGATCTCAGAACAAACAGCAACTTTTGCCTTATAAAACATTAAGAGACTGGTTTTTATAACCGAAGTGGAGAGTGTTTACAGCGCGGTACGCACTGAGTCCTTATATAAAACAGAGACGCTTTGTCTTTAAAAGATTTATGAATATGGAGAATGAGTGTCAGGCGTCTAGTTTATATACATATAGTTATATAGGTATTATGTATGTATGTATGTATGTATGTATGTATGTATGTATGTATGTATNAGATGTAAAGCAGAGACCCCTCGTTAACACTTCCTTTTATGCGACTGTAAATCTGTTACCTGTTGACAGCCAGAAGATAGGCCGAAACATGTTGTAGTGAATTTCACAGTTTAAAAGCTATGTCTTGAAGCTGTGTTATTCAGAACACGTACTTAATCTGATAACTACCAGAATTGTCAGTATCAACGGAGTTACGTCACTAAATATACAATACGAAAATTATTCAAATTCTTATTTTATTTATAGATGCTGTATCATCTGAAAAGATTGTGGGAGTGCCGAATTAAATTTAAGAAACTATTAAAATGGCAAGAAAGTAAGAATTTGCATACGTCACTCACTGTGTTAACATTACATCTCAGAATCTGTCTCTGTTAATTGATGTCTCTTTTGTTTAGTGAGTAACGCTCTACCAGATACCTAAGTTACATAGCGTTAAATGAAATGTTGAAATAATTACGAATATTGTATGGATAAGAACCGGGAATGTGAGATTTTAGTTTATCACATTTATATAAAACAGCAGCACATGTTTATAACATATTAAAATCAAATTATAAAATTTATCTTGATTAAAACATAGTTCACTTTTGCCCGCATGCTCGCATCGTCTTCTTCCCCCCACTCTCCTTTCGTTCATCCACTTGATTCCACTTCCCCAAGAGGAAATGTCACCGAACGTCAAGAAAAAATACATTACCGCAAAATACCGTCATATTGTAGACAATAAGAAAAGAACATAAAACATTCTAGGGAGAATAAAATAAAAAATGGCAAGATAAGTAAGGGCTTGCCACCCCTTGTAGTGTGCAGAAGGTATGGAACTGAACAAACCCTTCAGACAACCAGTTAAGTCGGAATGACAAATAGACTCTACACTTCTGGAATACGACGAAAGGTTGAATTTAATGTCTTCCATGTCCGCGCACTATATCATACAAAAAGACTAATCGCCAGCAAATGCACAAAGAGAGCTTTATCATAAATCGTAACACACTCTTACATGTTTCGACCCTGCTGGGTCATCTTCAGGGAGAACTTTTCTTTACCTTACACTAAGGTGGCACTTTACAGTTGAGTGAGAATGTGCTGTTGACTGTGTACTGTGTACTGGAGGCGTGAACTCTCAGCGGTCCTGGCAACCCGGACGGCAGAGAGTTCACGCCTCCAAGAACAACGCAGTACACAGTCAACAGCACATTCTCACTCAGCTATAAAGTGCAACCCTAGTGTAACGGTAACGAAAAGTTCTCCCTGAAGATGACCCAGCAGGATCGAAACATGTAGGAGTGTGTTACGATTGATGATAAACTCTCTCTGTGCATTTGTTGGTGATTAGTGTTTGTATGACACAGTGCACGGACATGGAACACGTTAAAATGTTAACCCTAATTTTAGTAGTGATTACATTAAATTGAATTTTGAACTGTTTGCAACGAGAAGACAGACTGTCACTTGAGGATGCTACAGTCACGCCGAAACGTGCAGCAGTGTGTATGAATAAGTGAAAGATTTCTAAACATAATTTTCTGTGTGTGACTGAAACGTAAATTAATAACATCAGATAAACAAAAACGTGACCGTAAAATATACAACTTACACAGATTACTTGTAACAATGACAAGCTTTACACTCCTTGAGTATCAGCACTATTTAAGTATCTGAAAAATATATTTCAGGTTATCACTTATAAAATGAGCCTGCTGGTAACATGGGCAAGGCGAGGAAGATAACGTAAGCTCTACAGGCGTATACTAGCGTTACGTATGAAAATCATCTGTTAAATTTCCTGCGGTAATAATACGTACCACACGCTGTTACATTAAGGAACTCCGCATTTTGCACAAATTTTTATGCATTTCGTATGATTTTCAAAATGAATAACGCAATTTCCTCGTACAAAATTAAGGAATAGACATACGTCAGTCTTCAAAGACTTACTTTCGAATTATTGTCCTCTGCCGTATATACGCCCACCACAACCATTCTATACAAAACCCTGATTTTATTTAGGTTCCGCAAAACGTTGTTAAGTCCAGAATCGTCCCCCAGGGTCCGTATTATGTTACTGTGAGCTGTGTGGTTGGTGTTTAACAAACCTTACTCAACACGTATACCATTAGAGCAACACATAATTCAGTAACTATAGAATTCTTCTTAAATACACGCCATGTTTATAATCCATACAGTATTAAACTTCAAATTTGATTGTTGTTCTCTGTTTACAATAAGACACATGTAACACATAACAGCCCGTACACAGTCCTACTTAATAATGACATCATTTTAAGCTTCGTGTGTTGCAAAACCACACACAGACATTTCGCCAATTGAAATTGCGGTACAATGTAATTACATTGTTAAAGCAACAGCAGCATTTGAACTGTAGCGAAGGGGCGCCAGAAACCACTACCAGTCGTCAATATTAACTCTATAAACAATAACACATTCAAATAGCCCCAGAATGTTGGCTAAACAAGATGCAGACAGAAGGCATGACTGCTATTACCGCCATTTCTGTATACGGCTTTCAAAGACCAAGGAGGCAAGCAAAGGTGAAGCTATTACGTATGGTAAGAAAATTAGACATGGGTGTTGGCTAAGTACAATACGAGGCGGAGACGGATGGTTGCTAGGAGTCTGAAGTGTTTTTAACGTTTGGTACAATGCAATGGGTATGGGAAAAAAGGGGGGGGGGGAGAGAGAGAACCTGTCATCAGGATTACTCGTGTTCAGGACCTCCCACTCAACACAATTACCATGCTCTGGTAGTAGGAGTTAAAGAGATGATATAAAATACAACATGGGTAATAATAAAGAGAAAAAGGTTTAAAATCTAACTTGGAAATCCAACTAGCCAATGGCTTCGTAGTAAGTTTCATGAATTTAAAGACAGCCATGTTTAAGCTGGTTGAAAGGAAGGAATGTAAGTCAGATGTGAAATATGATTCGTTGTTATTGCTTATTGTATTGGTTTACTGCGTTTATTTACTGAGTTTTCGCTGATCACAGTAGTTACTCAGGGTGTTTGACTGCTCTAAATTTAGCATTTACTTTCCCATTGTTCTAGCGAGGTTCGTATTTTTCTAAATTTTGATATCATGTAAAAATATTAGCCTTGTTAGAGGCCAATTTTTCTTCCAACACGTCACACCAAAAACCTAAACTAATTCTACATTTTACGATATCAAAGCATAGGCACTTTAGCGGAATACATGTAAAGTCAAGGAATCAATTACTTTGAGTTTTGAGCTCCAAATACTGCCCAGAACGGAAGGGTTTTAAACCTAAGATACACTTAAATACATTTACGACCGTACAGTGCACCAAGGACGGCAGGGCGTGAAGAAGTGAAGGTCCGTACATTGTACCGAAACTGTGATTGAAGGGTTAAGAAGGGCACACAGAAAGGTTTTCCTTTTTCTTTAATGTTTCAATGTGCCGAGCTACATCACAAATGCAGTAAAGTTTTCTCAAAATGAGCAGCTACATGAACATTAAATTAAATATGTTTACTGTCTTGATATTACGCCGTGTAAATTGAATTAAGAGACTGGTTTTTATAACTGAAGTGGAGAGTGTTTACAGTGCGGTACGCACTGAGTCCTTATATAAAACAGATCCGCTTCGTCTTTAAAGGGTTACGAGACTGGTTTTTATAACCGAAGTGGAGAGTGTTTACAGTGCGGTACGCACTGAGTCCTTATATAAAACAGATCCGCTTCGTCTTTAAAGGGTTAAGAGACTGGTTTTTATAACCGAAGTGGAGAGTGTTTACAGCGCGGTACGCACTGAGTCCTTATATAAAACAGATACGCTTCGTCTTTAAAGGGTTAATCAAGTTCCAGAAAGAATTACTGCTTCCATCTTCAGGAAAGTCGAAGAAAAGTAGTCAAGAAGACGAGAATGTCTATCAGGTATTGTCGTGAGAGGCTTAAATATTTCAAATATGTAATTAGAAAACAACGTTTCGGAGATTATTACTGTATCCATTTTCAGGGTGTTGGTGTGTTGGTTAACGTATGTGTCAGTTACTTATCACCGCCCTGATGATAAAGATGATGGGCAGTTTCAGGCGTCCGCCGCGATATAGATGAACTCTGCACTCTTCTCTGATGTTACACAGTTTTGAGTGGTAATTCTGTACCGACGTTTCGGGAAGACATATCGGTTCGACGTTCAAGGGTCAAGAAGTCCAAGAAGAATTCCCTGGAGGCTTCTTCACCCCTGAAAATGGGAGAGATAGGTTGCTCCGAAACTACCACTCAACGCTACGTAACATCAGAGAAGAGGGCAGAGACTTCAGACACATGATGTCTCCAAAACGATAGGCATTAATTCAGTTTACACGGCTGATGGTTCGCAAGGGCTTTATGGCATATATCAGGCAATTCCACTGCCCAGAGTCATTTTCGATAAGCTAATATCTTTCCAGTTAGTGGAGAAATTCCCCTCATTTTATGTTAATCTGGAAGTCCATTTAAAAGACCTCGTCACTTGTCCCTATCCGGGGACATATCAATCCATTCCACGTCATCCCCCAAGAAGCTGTTTTAATATCCATTCTAATATTATACTCCCATCTACGCCTAGGTCTTCCCAAGTGGTCTCCTTCCCTCAACTTTCTTCACCAAAACCCTGCATGCAGCTGTCCTCACCTTCATACGTGCTATATGCTTCGACAATATCATTCTTATTTATTCTATCACTGAAAAAATATTTGGTGAGAAGTACAAATCATTAGGTAATTTCTTGCAGTGTACTGTTACCTCGACCCCTTAGGTTCATAATTCTTTCTGTTCCGAACACTCCCTCAATATAGCAGAGTAAGTGTCATACCCATGTAAAAGAGCAGGCAAAATTATATTTCTCTATATCTTCGTTGTGTTTTTGAAGTGCAAAATATTCTGTGTAATTAATTGTTCAAAAAGCCTGGAACTTGTGAACTCTTCTATCAAAAATGAAATGGAGAAACCCTCTTCAAAATAACAGAAGAATGACTCAGTACTTCCTTATATCAAATCACACAATATTTAGTCGAATTTAAAACTTCCGTATATCCGTGGTCAGAGATGCACTGCCGTGTCATATGCAGTAACTTCGCGTTTGTTCAGCGGGTCGGTGTGGATGCGTGCCACTTGTCGCCCTGAACCAAACCACGAAAGCTAGCAATCAAAGTCCCATTTGAAATGGGCAGCAACCGCTTGTGTCGGAGTGACCGATTGCATCCATCCAACACAACTCTACTGCTTGTTAATTACCATCCAGCTCCATTTCAACTCTATCCCCCTCACCCGCCCACACCCTTCACCATCTACTGTGCGTCCCCTCTTTTCGTTACAATATAAATGTTTGGTCAGATGTATCAACACAAAGCTCAATTTAAATTAATTGACTGTTTTATATTTTATTTATTTGTATGTATGTTACTTGACTGGGTTGGGAAAAACGCTATTAACAATGTCAGGCAGGCACGCCACTAATTCATTACCGACTGATACACCGAGTTTTCAACTAATACCATCAGTTCATTATCGACTCTGTGTGTATCAAATGGCAATCAATAACACATAACCAGTGAAGTTTGCTGGACTGATTGGTATTTTGGTTAAAGTGAGATTCATATAGGATACGGATGTTTCTGAATAACTTACAGCTTAAATCACGTATTAGGCCTATTTTGAAAACGAAGGACTGAAAAGGAAAGGAAAAACACAAAAAATAGGCACTGAAGTTATATAAATTCAATTCAATTTTTTGTAGCCAATAAGCAATTTAAAAGACACAAGAAGGTGGTAGTTGATAAAAAAGTTGAATTCCTACACTAACACATGCCACGAAACCAATTACCTTTGAAATTCACAACGTAAGCCAGTTATAAATAAAATAAAATTTGTTTAAGAAGAAACAAAAGAAAACTAGCGAAAGTATCCTTTCTTCATCCAGGTTTTCCTCTAAAGAAAGAGTACAAAATAAACATATTACCTGTTTATTATAAAGAGATTTAAACATGTATATACACTCTTCGACCGTTTCCCTATTTTTACTGCTGTGGCTTCTCACAGTGATCGCTTCATGCATTAGACGGTTGATACGTAACAGAACTGTGGTGGACATATGCCATATAAATATTAACATGTATTGAACAGTGGAGAATAGATGTGCAATGTAAAACAGGTTATGTCATACATCACCTAGGTTAAAAATGCAAAAATGGATAACACAGCACAGAAATTTTTAACATATAAGAGGACAAAAAAGGGCACACTTATGGAATAACTGATGCGAATGGTTAATTTGTAAGAAAACTGGACAGAAAACTTAGTGACATATGTTTTGAACGTATATAGGAGGTAGGATATAACATTGGAAATGTGTAAGCAACTTGCTAACCACTTCCATGGAGCACAGTATTTCCTTTTAAGCTGAAAGTGTATAAAGTAGTGGAGAAATTCTCTGTCTTGTACGAAACATTTTATTTCGTAAAATCTTCGTAGCATTTCGCCCGCTTAAGTCCGTATATAATATTTCGTACGCACGCTAGCCCCATTTATGGTCAGAGATTACCAGTCTCCCGCCAAAATTCCAAGCTGGTAATGCTCTTATATAATAAATAAAATACATCTGCATTTGGGACGATAAACATAACTCTAAATTGCATGCAAATAGGTAAAATTTTAATGTCATCAATTTACGCCAGTGCTAGCTGGCCGCTGATTAAGTTTCAGACATTGTGGGATGTTACGCTATGTTGACTGGTAAATATTCACGCACATTTTCTTGGACTCTTTCAGCTTGAAGACGAAAGCGTAAAGGTCATTCGAAAATGTGGTGTACAGAAATTACCACCTCCTAGAAAACACAGTGCTTTTCCATTATAAAAACCAATGGAATTGCTTAGGGAATTGCTGTTTAGTACATGAGAATCTCTTGTAACAAATCAACTCTTTATGTGGGTAACATGGAAGGCATTTTGATGTAAAGTAGATGGTAAATATGGTAACCACTGCGCTTTAAAACCTGAAGTAAATATGGTAACCACTGTGCTTTAAAGCCTGAAGTAAATATGGTAACCACTGTGCTTTAAAGCCTGAAATAAATATGTCGATAAAGAAGTACAATCACATTTTTAAGTGAAAGTTTCTATCACATGCAGCAAGGGAAAGTGATTTAAAATCAGTGAACCTATCGATTAAGATCAGCGTAACAATATTCTTTATTATAATAGGACAATGAAAGTTTTTTGATCTAGGGGTGCCTTCAATCATCCGCAGGTTGTCGTGGAAAATGTAAGTAATTTATGGGAGGCTAACAAAAGAACTCAAATCTCAAACAATAATATTATTCTATACAATTCAAAGTAGGTTACACGAAGTTCTTATGTTATTCTTTCCGAAAGAGTCGTATATAATTTGCTGTTGGAAAATAACACCGTGCAACGATAAAACAATAATTACACTGCAGTAATGTTGCAGTAGTATTCTCACACACTTCAACATCGATAATACCAGTCTCTCCACTGGACAATATTACAAGCCAGTTCTATCCACTTCACATCCACATTTCGGTATTTCTCCACATCAGTTTTAAAGTCTTCCCATTTTCTTCTTGGTCTTCTTAGTAAACATATTCTGGGATATATTCTTACCAAATTTCTGTAAAATTTTTAAAATCCTTTACATTTCCTTACTAAGGCTCGGCTTCACGTTTTAAATAGTTCTGACAATGTCGAATAAACTTCGCAGACAATAGATAAGGTATTGTTCTACACTTTTATAGATTTGAGTGCGTCGCTAACAAATACCGATATTTAAGTACTTTACGTTTTGAAACCTAAGAATAAATGTCTACAGGATATAGAAAGGTTACTTTGAAGAGAGGTGAAATGGGGGGATACTATTAAAATGAATCATAGGGAAACACCTTGACAATGACGAAGGATGACATCCTGCAGTGAACATTAAAATTAACGTTACTGAACTACTGGATATGGCTACAGCATGTTCAATAAATTATTAGTTACGTATTTAGTACCACGCTGAGCAATGTAACTACATATCTTGTACTAAAATATTTAAGTTATAATGCACGCATGAATAAAATATGTTGTATGGTTAATTTAATGGATAAAAGAGTCTTACACCATGACACGTGCTTCTATACACCTGTGTCTAATTGTGTTTCGAAGCCTTCAGCGCCATATTTCATCACCATCCTTTTTTTTTAGTGGTGACGGGCCCCACAGCAGACGCTACGGACGTACCGCAGCCTTGAGGCTTCTTGTGCAACCCTGTGATGAAGATGATGATGATGATGATTAGTTTTTTGTCATTTTCCTAGTAATGGAGCACCGGTGGAATGAAACTGACAGGAGAAAACCGAAGTACTTGGGGAAAAACCTGTCCCAGTGCCAATTTGTCCACCACAAATCCCATATGGATTGACCCGGGATCGAACCCGGGCCTCCGCGGTGGGAGGCCGGCGGCTAACCGCCTGAGCCATGGCACGGCCCTATCACCATCCTTTATTTAAGTTATGTCTTTACACGTGGAATATAAGACGTACAGGTGAATGAACACGTAAGGCTAAGGTTACCCCTGTCCATGTTATGAAAAAATTGGTGGAGTGGAGTCACTGCTCCATTCGGTTGTAACCCCAGTTGCAGGTGCAGATGAGTGGGCAATTCACACATCAGACGTTTTACCCCCCGAGGCAGAACACCAGTACGTACAGAGTGGGAGAGTGGGTGGGACATTCCATGTCAGGAATCGAAAAATAATTCGGCGGAAGACCAGCCAGGATCTCGAATTCCATCAGATGCACAAACAATTTAACCGCGGCTAGCGCATTGCCGAAATACGTGCAAGTATCCCTGAAAAATGTGGGTAGAATGGTAGGCTATGGAATGGACATTAAGACATTTCAGAACCAAATCATACGGAGTACATTCCGAGCCACTTGTTCAGCCCAGACGGACACACTGCTGTCAGACGCTGTCACGTTGCGGTCCAGATACTGTACTTAGTCAAGGAAAGATGTCCGGGGCGCAGGACTCGACACGATGCGCACCGGGTGCACATAAATAAAATCTTCTAGATATAATCAGAATAAATGAGTTTGAAATCCGGTTTAACCCAAATTTTTGTATTCAGGTATAATTACACTAATTGAGCTGCATGGGTTATTTAATGAAGACTGATATATAGCTAATAAAAAATAAAGACGTATTTGAAAAATGGCGGCGTCCTATTTCCAACGTGTACTCCAGAATTTCTCGCGGGATTTTTGGAAATTTATAGTAGATCGAAATAGCACTAGTAACCACGATTTCAGGCTTCCGAGGCGATGCTGATAAATCTGCGCTCTTCTGGGTTATTACACAGCGTCGGGTGGTAATTGTTTACCGACGTTTCGGGACAACGTACCGGTCCCATTTTCAAGGATCAGGAGTCCGAGGAAATGGGACAGACAAGTTGTCCCGAAACGTCGGCAAACAATCACCATGAGACGCTGCGTAATATTGCAGAAGAGGGAAGATTTCATTCGCGGGTAGTAATTTGTTCAGCATCCGGAACCGTACAGCACTTTCTTTGGTCACAGGACACTTACCAGCACCTCCAGGAAGATTGTACGCGAAAGTACGCTAAAATAAGCCACGAAGGCTTCCTCCCACCTTACTCCAATCCATTATTCAGATTGAATATTGTAATACGAAAGTACGAACGATGATATGGAATCAGGTTATAGGACAGAGGGCTGATTAACCCTTTAAAGACGAAGCGTATCTCTTTTATATAAGGACTCAGTGCGTACCGCGCTGTAAACACTCTCCACTTCGGTTATAAAAACCAGTCTCTTAATGTTTTATAAGGCAAAAGTTGCTGTTTGTTCTGAGATCCGTACAAAACACATAAACGCAATGTGGGCACCACGTATAATTTTTTAATGTTAAACCTGATGGTACGTAAAGTGACCGCTAGACTTTAAAAGGTTAAAACCGGCTCACGATTATGTCCGATGACGTATTTTGCTATTCGCGATGTGCTATGGTCTGGTTCTGCTACCACACAATCAGTTCTGCGTTGTTACCAGACCGTTACGCATGCTCTGACTGCGGGTATAACAGACCATATGATCACGTGGAGAACAGACCTCAATAAATTACATACATTTCCATGACAGCCAGCACGATATGAAATTGATAATCCATAACGTAAAGATGACATGACTTAACGTCAGTCATTGAAGTCACTTGCTATGGGGTGACTTCAGTCAGATTTCGCTTCCTGGTGGAGACAGGAACTATTGTCTTCGCCAAACCAGGAAGCAGTCAGGTTTATATGCAACGACTGAAATGTGAAATTAACGTCCATGTGATCCTTTCTGCCATTCTTTATATTTCTTGGAGGTTAGGGAGAGGCACAAAGGTGTGCACGTCATGAAGGTGTACAGAGGAATGTAGGTATAACTCCACTTATTTTTAACCTTGACATTAGATATAATTGAGTGGTCAGATTCCTGTCCGGCCAGCTGTATTTCTGGGAAGATCCTCCTGTGTCGATTGAATAGGTGTTTAGAGCGCCATAGCCGGTCTAAGTGTTGAAGAAGGGGAACGTCTCTTTGTTTTGCCGGTAACCGAACCACGATTCCTCGGTTGTCCAGCTCCTAGCGTGGTCACCATACCGTCCCTAGCATTCCTACGCAGGGATAACATTTATTATATGGGCCAAAATATTTTCCTATTTCCACACAATTTCAATGGAATAAATTTCCTTAAATGTTTGTATTACCCTAGATTAAGCTGTCGACAGGATGAGATGAAATGAAACCAAGACTTTTAAGACTCCAATATCATCTAGTGTTAGTGTTTTTAGATCCATTAACAATAATCCTATAATGAAAGCACCCCTAAAAAAGATGCACATATGTGACTCTAATGCAAGGGTACATAATGGCACGAAGACTCAAATTGCATATCAAAATATTGGATTTCAATTCAAAACTCGTTTTTCTTCTGGGGATGAGTGACCCAGCCACCATTTGTCAACGAATTGACAGCCCGTCCGTCTCAACGTTGAATAAAAAGCTAATTCTCTCCTCCCCAAGCCCCTTCCTTTCAATTCACCACCCTCTTCCTCTTGAAACCTTACCCTCAAGGCACGTCACAACCAAATCAACAGAGAAATCAACTGCAAGCAAATCCACTGTCGAGTTTGTGCCACTGTTAAGGTTTCATTAAATTTAGTTACCAAAATAAAGTTGTTATTTTCTTGTAGCAAGAGTCATTGGGGGCATCATTAATAACACATTTCTCTTAAGTGTTTAACAGTCATTCACGTGAAGAAAATGTACTTATTTTTGTGGATACCATTATCCCTCCAAATCGCCATTGGACCATTCAAATCCTTTTCATTATATTAATAAATTTATTTAAAATATCTTTTAATATTTATGTCTTACCTACCCTCAGATCTCATACATAGATTCAGGGTGCTGATACAAAACATGTTTCGTACAACAAAATACTGTCAAAACCTTGGTAGAATTACAAACAAAGTTATCTTAAAAATTGAAAATATTTTTATGCGATATCGGAGTTTCTCACAGCGGTGTTTATAAAGCTTCAGGTCTGCTATAGTGTTACGTTGCGTCGACTTTTCGAAGGAGCACATTCCCTTCTTCAGGTTCAAGCATTATATTTAGCAATCGCCTGTATTGCGTACCAGTCGATACGACGCAACATCTCAGAAAACCTAAATCTTCATATAATTTTCTACTGGAAGAAGCAGAATTGACCAAATCCATACAACATTCTGCTGCGTGTTGAGAAGATAACTGTTGTTAGCTAGTCAAATGGCCTGTGTTTATGGGGCATTAATAGTATAGATTCATATAACCTGGCACTGTCTAGTCTATGAAGGAAAGTGTACGAATGAATACAGAAGACTAAAGTAACTGAAAGTAAATGACTACAGGAAGAATTGGAACGGGAAAGAGAAAACATCAAACAGAATGGTGAAGAGGGAGAAGATTAGAAAGAAAGTAATGCAGAAGTTGAAAAAAACGAAGGACACAATAGAAGAAAAAAGTAGGAAACTTATCATGCGCTTTACCTTCAGCTGTTTTAGTTACAGCTTGTGGGTGCGGGAGTTATACGATGCCGGACGGATACCTCAGAAGAATTATAATGGGAAAATTATTTTGCTATTTAAAGCCTAGGGGTTACTTCATGTGCCGACAGGATTCATACTCCAAACCCTATGATCTGCCCACACAATGTGTTTCGTACAGGTCTCAGAACAAACAGCGATTATTTCCCTATACAGCATTAACTCTCTGGTTTTTATAACCGAGACGGAGTGTTTACCGCGCGGTACGGACTGAATCTTTAAGTATAATACTACGTTCTGCCCACACGGTGTATTTATGTGTTTTGTGTGTATCTTAGAACAAACAGTGATTACTTCCCTATACAGCATTAACTGACTGGATTTTATAACCGAGGCGGAGTGTGTTTACTGCGCGGTACGAGCTAAATCTTTAACTACAATTCAGGTTTATTTTAGTCTTTAAAATGTTAATGAGAATATGTAAAACGCGTTCTCATTTTTATTTTGTTTCTCGATTTTAATTAATTTTCTTTATATATTAACCACATAAATAATTTCAGTGTGTTGGGGGTGTGTAATATTGTTGCGCGAATTCTGCAAGAGACCACTAAAAAAACCACAGTGGTTTCGGTGTTTCAGTTTTTTTTATTGTCTCTTTCCAACATTTCACATTATGACAGGGCTGAGCTGCGGCCTCTGTGGGTGAATGAGATTGGGATAGGCTCCCCAACCTGCACTTGGCGTGTTTGCACAATTGCCACGTCACTGTACACATACATTGTGAAGCAATATATTATTCCATCTATCAGAAACACGTGGCTTAATTCCACCCACATAGTCTAAACACAGTCAAGGATCTGGTTAGTGGTATTCTTGTTTAATTCTTGGGATGTACTGGCTTCGATTGCCGGTTCAGACCCCAATTCTTACTGACGTTCCGTAATTATCTCCAGTCACTCTCTGCACCATACTGGAACAGCGCCTTTGTAAAGTAAAACATTTGAAGCGTTTCGAATGTTTTTCAGCTCACTGTTCATAATTTATCGTAACATTTGACACCATAAAGAATTTGTAGTTTAAAAAGCGTCATTAAATAAGCAGACTCAATGAATCAAGTTCACAGCAAGCTACGTCATATTCTCATTATAGCAAACAAGGGAATACATTATGAAATTACGATTTTGAAAATTATTCGAAGCGATTTCTTTTAGTTTTACTTGTGGATGGAGACAGTGCAAGTGGCCCTGTACGATCACTGGGAGGTTGCTCGATTCCTTAGCAGGTCCTGTAAGTTTATAACTAAGGATGCAGAAAAGAATCGAAAAAATTTCTTATTCTCTGTCAATATTTCGAGACTTTTCGGCTTTTCGACAATAAAGACTAGCATTTAAATATAGGCACAAAATTTGTTACTGAACAAAAGTTACAATATTATTAGAATTACTCACTACTTAAATAAGTGCCAAAGTGTATATATTTTGTTAAAAGAAAGAAAATAAAGAGAAGGTCAAAAGGAAATACACGACACTAATTACTTCTGACTGATCAAACGTGCAGTTCTATTAGTGCAAAGTTATTAACACTACTTATACGTTATGCAGTAGTGCTGGTTTCGTGTTTAATTAAAAACTATCCACATGGTGAAAGTTATTCTAAATAAATGCGAGTATTACAGACTTTACTAAGGTCTACATTTTGCGCTAGATGAAAATATTTGTTTGTACGAAAAGTTGTTTTGCAAAAAAGAAATCTATAGCTTCATGTAACGTAGCTATGTAATTGTCGGTTAGGACCAAAATAAACTTTGCTCTTCAAAATTAATTGCAAACTTGTAGTACCACATTAACTCTTTAAAGACGAAGCTTATCTGTTTTGTATAAGGACTCAGTGCGTACCGCGCTGTAAACACTCTCCACTCCGGTTATAAAAACCAGTCTCTTAATGTTTTATAAGGCAAAAGTTGCTGTTTGTTCTGAGATCCGTACAAAACACATAAACGCAATGTGGGCACCACGTAGAATTTTTTAATGTTAAACCTGGTAGTATGTAAATTTACCGCTAGGCTTTAAAAGGTTAATACCAACGGACTGCGCAGTCGTTGGAGTGACTTGTTCACGGCATGGATGATAAAGAAAACGTAGTTCGATTCCTGGCAGGGACAATCGAATTTTTTCTTTTCCAGACTGTCCAGACATCCTGTGGGTTCCAACAAGCTTCGTAGCGAGAATGTCCTGTGGGCTGTTTCCCTGACGTTAAAAGCAGCGGTGGCGTGAATCTTACCAGTCACCTCCATATGGTGTCCAGGTTAGGAATACGTGGAGCTGTACCTCCAACTCCTCTTATGTTTTCAGTATTTTTGGAAGAAAAACTTACACGACATACTTTGCCTAGGAACGTATGTAGGGCGTTAGATGTGATCTCTTGGATTTATAGAAATAAGGTTGATTGTGCAGGCAGTATAAAGCAGCTACTTCGGGAAATCAGGGGTTAGAATGCGGACGATTGTTATTGACACGGAGGCTGGATGTTACGGCCAGCAAATACAGCAGACACAGTTGCATACATCCCCTTTGCTAAGTTAAAATATATCGGATTGAAGGGCAGTAAGAGGAGTGGGGATAATATTCAAGCCAGTAGAGGGGGGGGAGGGTCCGGGAAGGGGTGGACTTAAATTTACATATTCCTCTAAAAATGTCAGCTGATGGTTTTTCAGCATTTTTCCAATAACTGCAACATCAGCATTTGTTCAAGTGGAGTTGAAAGACTGATGTAGTTTCGTGCCTTCTAAGAAACGAGTACCGCTGCTCATGCAATGCAAAATAGACATTCCTCAAACTGCTGCATCCTCGTTACATATACGCCCTGTATCAAGTGGCGGAATGATACGGAGAAGTATCGTTCAAACTGTCAGAAACAGTAGACGATCAGCTGCAACTTGTCACAGATAAATATCGGTCTCTTTTTACAAAAGTCAAAGATCAGTCTAAATAAAAGTTTAATTTTTTTATTTAAAATTATTCAGCTATATACGGTCACCAGTCACCGTGTGCTAATAATACGAAAATGAGTGAATATGCATAAAATTATATCTAGCTAGTAAAAAAGATTTAAATCCGCAAAATACAAGGAAAATACATCAAATAAATCATTTTAGTTTATATTGTTTGTGATGGGTTTATGGACTTTATCCATTGTCCGAACACTAAAATATTAAAAATATTAAAAAATTAAAATCACAATGTTTCGCAAGCTGGCTCTGCTTCCATCCTCAGGTGAAAGGAGAGGGAGAAGAGAAAAACGCCTACTCTGTTGGGCCCCTTAGACACAGCTAACCTCCATCCAGCTTCCGAAACGTTGTGATTCTAATTTTTTAATGTTTTTAATATTTTACTCTTTGGACGATGGATAAAGTCCATAAACCTATCACCACACAATATGATACAGCATCGTCAAAACATTTTAGAATTTATTTTAGTTTATCATGGAAAATTAAGCCTATTCAGAATCATTTAAATTCAAACTGCTGTCTGAAGGATTACAAAACTAAAGATGTAGCAAAACATGGCGCTAAATCATTCTGCAAATTTCATGTGATAACATCGTAGTGTATTCAAGTTTAATTACTTGCTTATAATGTTAGATAAATTTACACGCCTCGCTCAATAAACGTATAAGAAATTTAAAATTAACTACACAGAAAACATAAAATCTTCTGTTTGTTGAACACCCTGCCTGATGACTCACTGTGACGTAACGTAATTCACGAACACATGTCAACAGTAATATGAAAAATTAGCATGTAAATTTTTGGAGAATCAAAATGGGACCAGCAGCAAATAACTGTCAGCTGATATATTAACCCTTTAAAGACGAAGCGTATCTGTTTTATATAAGGACTCAGTGCGTACCGCGCTGTAAACACTCTCCACTTCGGTTATAAAAACCAATCTCTTAATGTTTTATAAGGCAAAAGTTGCTGTTTGTTCTGAGATCCATACAAAACACATAAACGCAATGTAGGCACCACGTACAATTTTTTAATGTTAAACCTGGTGGTATGTAAAGTTACCTCTAGGCTTTCAAAGGTTAAATGTGAAACCACAAAAACATACTCCCTGCACATGCGTGTCCTGAATCATAAATTTCTTCCCCAAATAATGATACAGACTTAGAGCGTAATAGAGCAAAATACATTAAATTTTCCTGAAATGAGTTCCTAGTTTAAAGACATTTTCAATTCAGGAAGGCGCACATTATCCAATGTATGTAAGAATTTTTAACACATATGAAAGTGTCTTCATAGAAATCTTTCGATTTGAGAGTCTTCGATTTAAGTCTCGTGTGAGATCACATTTCCAAAATTCGTATTACATATCACCTGCCTTAATATAAGCACCCTAAAAATGTATAACGAATGGTAGAGTTCGTGGCGCTGTTTTCCTTTCTCAAAACTGAGCACTCTTTATAAGGTTCTATCAGAGTTTAGGTTAAAACGCGGGACGTTGTTGTATGATAAACAATAGAATTCCAAGTCTGCAGTTTCAAATAGATCCTTAACATGACATTAGTTTGAGGTAACCGCCATAAGACCTGAGATACGGACACTATTACTCTTGCCTGTGGAAAAAGAGTGACATAACTGCTTGTCCGTCGTATGTCGTACCATCTCAAGCTTAGCAGAATTTATGAAGATGTTTAACGAAATTAACACTCCGATCACTGCAAGTACTTTTCTATCCAATGCTCCCACATTTCAGAAAGAGCATCGCTTTTTGCGGGTTACCAGGCTTAGCCCTTTGTTTTCATTCCGGTAAGAACAGCACAGTCTCGTAGAGTAAGATATGTATAGAGTTTTGGTAGAATGCAACTCACAACGGAAAACCAAAAAACCTGTAGGAAAACTTGTTCCGGTGCCATTTTGTCCACCACAAATCTGACACGGACTCGCGTGAGTCATCGCACGGCCCCTGAAAGTCTTGTCGTTATTGAAATTACACATAAATATTCAGTTTGTACCTCACAGAGAACAAAGGCAATTTCCTTTAAATGACGAAATTGTTAAACGTTTAATGTTAATTGCAGCAATAACCACTTCTCGCCAGATTTGAGACATCCATAGCGGAGTCGTTGAGGAATCCGATAATCTGAGATGGGACGTCGTGTAGCTGTGGTAGTGAATTCCGACGTTTCGAACGAATGCAAGTAGAAAAGCTATTCTTCTTGGAACTCTTTGAGGTTTGAAGACGAACGCATCACGTTCACTATTACCTTTTATAAAACAATCGGTCATTTGTTCCTGAGCCAGATAAGTCCACTCCACGTCATTCCATCCTATTCCCTCAACATATATTTCACTCCCTTCCACGTCCAGGACTTCCAAGTTGCCTCTTCCCTTCAGGTTTCCTCATCAAAATTCTGTAGGAATTTCTGTTTTCCCTCATACGTGCCAAATGTCCGCCATCATCACATCTTCCATGATTTGACCAGCGTATTATTTTATAAATAATAGAATAAATACAAACACAAACTGAAGGAAACACCAAAATCAATAAGTAGATCTCAGTGGCATGAAATCTATCTTCTTTGCATTCGGGACGGACACGGTGTGAATATGTGAAGGTGTTTTATGGACTGCTCATTTTAAAAGTACCATCAATAGGCCTACTGTCAAAACATTATCGCCACGGTGGCACAAATTGGACCGAAATCCCACTCCCTAGCATTCTGAAGCTAGTGAAGAAGTACCAACTCCAAGCAGGCTCCACCGCATCTTTCCAAGTTCTTATCTTCGAAACATTTGCGATTACTGTACAGTCTTACTTTGCAGTTAAAGTCGTTACTTGATCCTTTTAAAGCCTAGCGGGACCTTTACATACGACCAGGTTTAACATTAAAAAAATTCTACGTGGTGCCCACATCGCGTTTATGTGTTTCGTACGGATCTCAGAACAAACAGCAACTTTTGCCTTATAAAACATTAAGAGACTGGTTTTTATAACTGAAGTGGAGAGTTTTTACAGCGCGGTACGCACTGAGTCCTTGTATAAAACAGATACGCTTCGTCTTTAAAGGGTTAAACAGGTTAGGCCCTGATCAAACAACGAAGAGCTTCACGATTTAGTATTCCTCGCCAAATAATATCCGGGTGAACAAATCAAGAAAGAAGACGTGGATGGGGCATATGTGGGGGGGGGGGAGAAGAGAGATAAATATAGGGTTTTGGTGACGAAACCTGACGGAGACCACTTGGAAGGCCTAGGCGAAGATGGGAGAAAAATATTAAAATGGATCTTATGTCGGTTGTGAAGGCGCGGTCTGGATTTATCTGGCACAAAATAGGTACAAGTGGAAGGCTGTTGTGAACACGGTAATGAACTTTTGGGTTCCATAAAATTCTATAACTTTCTTGAGTAGCTGATGAACTGTCAGCTTCTTAAGATGGAATACGATTTATGCAGTTAGTTAATTAGTTAAGCACTTACGACCCAAAAATCAAAACTTGGGCACATACAACGTAAATTTTCCCGCGTCTACGCCACGAAGGAATACGTGGGGGTGAAGATAAAGCTCTACTCATTCTGAACCCTTTAAAGACGAAGCGTAAATTATTCTATTTAAAGACCCAGTTCGTACCGCGCAGTAAACACTTTTCGTCTCGGTTATAATCAACTAGTTTATGTTATATAGGACAAAAGTCACCCTTTGTTCTGAGATAAATACAAAACACATAAATCCAGTGTGGGCAGAACGTAGAATTTTTGAATTTTAAAACTGTTGGTGCATCAAGTAACCAGTAGGCTTTAAAATGTTAACCCTTTACACTAACTAGAAGTGAGTGGTCAGTTTCATGGGATGTACAAAATTGTTACATAAGCCATTTCTTTCCCCAGAATCGTTTTATGTTGGAGCTATCAAACAATGTAGTCGAGTCATTTGAACAAGGGACACCAGACAATAAACAAACAGTCGTTACTATTCAGTCTATACTTCTCTCGCCGTGGTATGACTGGCATCGAAATTACACGAGCAGAAAGGGGAACAGCACATAAAATCCGGAGCAAAGGCGACGTAAAATGAAATACGTTGCCTGTAGTGTGACTATTGCGTCTATAAAACCAAGCTCGGACTAATGTGATTTTTAAACTCTTATCCTCTATCCTATACAACTACCCCAATAGTAACCTTAGTGTTCTTTTGTATTGACGACACAAAGATGATTCTTTGACAGATGTCTGTTAGATTTTTTTAAGTCTTGTAACGGGAAAATTATATGAGTTTAAAAACACGTGATCTTACAGCACAGGGCAGATAATTTCAAAGGAACTCAAATGTGTCTAGAAACTCCACAAATTATTCTAAGCCTGAATGAGAAATAAAAGTATATTTCTGTCTATAAAAAATATGCTTTGTCAGCTGAACCCAATACAAACCCTCATATTGCAGCAGACATTCATTTCAGTATTTTTGCACCTATATCTAGGTCTTAATGAATCGTTTTCTTTTGAGATTTAAATATTAAAACTTCGTAAATGTAAAATATAAATATATATATATAATATCCTTTTGCTTGCTGCATGATTCTTATATCTAATCCTCCTTGATCGAATCGCTTAAGTACCATTCTCTGTAGGGCGCAAATTTCCATAATCATTCCCAAAGATTATCCTTCTACCTGACAGTTAGCCCTTCCTACAGCCAATGTCTTTTCATCATTTTGTACCCTATATTTTAAGTTGATTCAAAACTTACAAAATCTTAGTTCATATTTTCATGCTGCATATCAACGTATACTAGAATTCCTGTAATTACGAACCACATGAACTCATATCTTACGTTACAAGCCACGAGCGAAAAACAAGAAAAACTTTAAAGAACCGTTTAACATAGGGTGATTCTACAGCTTTATCTTAGCGGGGCACATTCTTATTTTACGAAGCCTAGCAGCTTTGAAAAAAGTTTGAATTGTGGTGGTGGCGGTGGCGGTGGCGGTGGCGGTGGCGGTGGCGGTGGTGGTGGTGGTGGTGGTGGTGGTGGTGGTGGTGGTGGTGGTGGTGGTGGTGGTGATGATGATGATGATGATGATGATAGTAATAATACAGACCAGTCGGTATAGCGATTAGGCTATGTGTTGGACAATCAGGCTTCGATTCCACGGAGGGACACTAAATTTTTCTCTTAACCAACACGTCCTAAGCTGTTATAGGGCCCACCAAAACTTCTATTCTATAGGTACGGGCAGCTCTGTTGTTGAGAATAAAGCGGCCGGAACTTGGAGGCTGGCTACTAAAGTCAATATATTGCCAAGGTTAAGGATGAGTCGAGGTATAATCTAAACCCATCATCTGCCTGCATGGCAGGGACGGAGACAGCTTCGTCTTTATCTGTACAATAATAATAATAATAATAATAATAATTACATATTCAAAACGTTGTTACAAAATTTGCAATATATTCGCAAACCACGTAGTAGAGGAATATTAAAGACTTGAGATTTGCGCTCTTCTGGGATATTACGCAGCGTCGAATGGTAATCCTTTACCGACGTTTCGGGACAACATATCGGTCCTATCTTCAAGGGTACAGAAGTTCAAGAACAATAGGGTATTCTTCTTGAACTTTTTGACCCTTGCAGATGGGACCCATACGTTGTCCCGAAAGCTCGGTAAAGGATTACCATTCGACGCTCCGTAACATTCTAGAAGAGCGCAAATCTCATCAGCATCGCGACGGAAACCTGAAATCACGGATATTAAACGCTTGTAAATATGGTCCTTTGAAATACCGATACACTGCCTTAGAAATGAACACGAAAGCCTACTGCCGAAACCTGTCGACTCAGTGACACTTGCTCTTACATCGAAACATACGAACCTTCTGGAGTTCAAAAAGTACACCTAACTAGCTAACTAATTAACTAATTAACTAACTAACTGACTGACTGACTGACTGACTGACTAACTAACTAACTCCGTGAAGTAGAGGCCTTCTTGAGAAGCTAACAGTTTCTCAGCTAGTCAAGAAATTCCCCGCATTTTATGGAACCCGAAGGTTCATTACCTCATTGACAAGAGCCCGCAAACTATCTCTATCCTGAGCCACTTCAATCCAGTCCATGCCCCATCCCACTTCTTGAAGATTCATTTTAATATTATCCTCTCATCTACGCCTGGGTCTCCCAAGTGGTCGCCTTTCCTCAGGTCTCCCCACCAATTCAAAAAGTACAGTTAATTTAAAAAACCTAAAAGCTAAGTTGGTCATGTCTCTGCTGTCAAAGCGTGCAAGGGGAATAGAGGCATTGCTCCAGACATTCTTAACCCCAGCATTAAGTGGAGGGCAGGGATAAGCGTCATGCCAAAGTCGTTTTACACCCTGGGGTCATAATGACAGTAGCCGTTGCACAGGTGGCTGAGTAGGACCCAGACCAGCTCTGGACCTTTTGGAGAAGAAGAATCTCTTACCTCCACCGGGATTTGAACCCCGGATGGTCCAGCCCATTGACTTATCCCTACACTGATCCCGGCTCCGCTAAATATACGAAAATAAATTTCTGTAAAGGGCTTTGCTGAAAGCTGACCTACATCGCTACACACAGAACAGCCGTGTTAAAAAAGTTCAAACACTAACTTCAAAAAAGTTCAAACACTAACTTCAAAAAAGTTCATACACTAACTTCAAAAAAGGTTTGGAATCACCACGAGGAAGCCAGACAACAAGGGGATCGAACACATGACTTTCAAACACAACATATGTATATACACCATACTTATGACCACTTTATGATGGTATGTGTTAACCTTTAATATTTTTCAATTAAGTATAATGCAAAATTTTCCCTTATAGTGTCCGTAACGTAACTTCTATCCCGAACCACCCTATAATAAATTCAATCCGTAGTTTGTGAGATTGCGTGACAATACGAATAAAAACCACTCCGTCCTCAACCACGCCTGCCTCATCACGACAAAGCAAAACTATTACTGCCCCTGTGCTATATGTAACCCAATGTACTGCAATACATTAAACTATCAAAAAGTCCATCTCAGTAAATCTTAAACACACAACAAGTAACAAAAGATTTGATGTGGTGGTTTTCGCTGGTGGAAACTTCCCAGCCTGACATTCATTGTTCCTGATAAAATTACAACACATTTATCTTGTTGCTAACAAACAAGCAACTCCCTCAGCTACTGCATTCTGAGGTTTCAGGTGAATGCAAGGTGACTTACTTCTGTGTTTAGTTCATTATATTGATATGGCTTGGGCATAAAAGACTTGGAAAATTTAAATATTTCTTGGTTATAAACCTATTGTGCATAATTCGAGTACTTTAACCCTTTAAACACGAAGCGTATTTAAGGACTCAGTGCGTACCGTGCTGTAAACACTCTCCACTTCGGTTATAAAAACCAGTCTCTTCATGTTTTATAAGGCAAAAGTTGCTGTTTGTTCTGAGATCCGTACAAAACACATAAACGCAATGTGGGCACCACGTAGAATTTTTTAATGTTAAACCTGGTGGTACGTAAAGTTACCGCTAGGCTTTAAAAGGTTAAAAAAGAAAGAGCTAAATCAGTAATTTTCACAGTAACCATCAGTGAAAATCAAAGACGTAGCCTTATTTAAATTAGAAGGCCAAGATAACGCCAAACCCACCCATGCGAAGGCCATGAATATTTATCAGAAAGTGGAATTCTAGCTCCACACATTCTTAATCTCGCCACCAAATGGTAGTGGTGAGGGTAGGTCCAGGTCGCTTTATCTTGGTACATGTCAAATGGAGGCTGGGTGGGCTGCAGAAATAGTCCGGGCGCTTTGGAGGAGGCGAGGAAAATATCTTTTATGCGCCGAGAATCAAACCACCATTCCTCCGTGACCCAACACATAGCATAGTTCCTATATCTATCGACTGCACTATCCCGGCTTTTTGCACGTTATGATATTACAATATATATATATAATTACTTATTTTCATAAAGACAAACTAACTCCATGCAGCAGAGGCCTTCTTGAGAAGCTAACAGTTTCTCAGCTAGTCAAGAAATTACCCGCATTTTATGGAACCCGGAGGTTCATTACCGCATTCCCAACAGCCGGCCACCTGTCCCTATGCTGAGCCAGCTCAATCCAGTCCATGCCGCCATCCCACTTCTTAAGATCCATTTTAATATTACCCTCCCATCTACGTCTGGGTCTCCCAAGTGGTCGCCTTCCCTCAGGTCTCCCCAACAAAATCCTGTATGCATCTCTCTTTTCCCCCATACGTGCCACATGCCCCGCCCATCTCATTCTTCTCGATTTGATTACCCGAATAATATTTGCTGATGAGTACAGGTCATTAAGTTCCTCGTTGTGTAGTCTTCTCCAATCCCCTATCGCCTCGTCCCTCTTAGGCCCAAATATCGTCCTCAGCACCCTATTCTCGAACACCCTCAGTCTTTGTTCCTCCCTCAGTGTGAAAGACCAAGTTTCACACCCATACAAAACAACACGTAAAATTATAATTTTTCATAACGACGGTGATACGATTTATTACAAATGAATAAGACGAGGACACCACATCCGTGATTCTTTCCTGCAGGAATACGAACTGTGTAGCGGCCAGTTCCTTTCGTGTAACTTAGACGTATTTCCGCTGTAGGATTGGCCATTTCCTTTTTGACAGTTGTTAAGTGCCTTCTGTAAAAAATAATTGGCTGGCTTCTTCTCTATAGATGGAAATCCTCAAGCCTCGACAAATAAATTAAATGTTATGTAGGTTTAGGGTTTACATTTGACAGGCCCGAGAGAAGCGAAAGCAAGAAAATTCAAAACACTTGTCACGAATACTCGCTGAGGGTACGCTTCGAAATATATTAGTCCAGAAAATATTTTGTAAATGAGAGTAGGTAAAATGTGTATCAATATATCTGAATTATGTAGGAAGAAATAAACTAACTTTCTGAAATTTTTTTCCTCAACGTAAGCTTTCGGCGTTACGTTTATAATGAAAGAAAAATCTTTCGTGTTCGTTTATTTTTATTGTTGCTTAAAAATAAAAGGCACTACAAATGAGAACGTGTACAAGATGTAGCCTACATTGACAAATAAAAGCGCTGATTGAGACAAAAATTCAAAACATATAAGGAAACATGTCCTATGAATATCACAACAGGTTTCTATCGCGTATTTTGATAGTTGCTCGGCCGGCCAAAAAAGAGTCCCGATTTTTCCGAAAACTTATGTTCTATTTAGTCTCCCTGATTACAAGATAAAAACACCAGACGTTACGAGAGTCAGATTAACACACACCCCCGACCCCACCCCCACCCCCGACCCCACCCCCACCCCCCCCCCACTCTCATGTCTTCATCTCTTTTAAGATTTGTTTTAATCATTTTTCTTTTTGAGGAAAGCATTTTGAATAGAATTTGTCAAAAAATTCCGACATTGGTTAAATAAATTATAATTTTTGTGCCGATTGTAACTTTTAAACTTTGATTTATTGAGTCCTGAAATGGTACAGCGAGATGTACCTACTAAGATTTATTTATTTATAATTTCTATAAAATTAATGCCTCAGTGGATTGGATTATAGTGAATAATGAATTGGAAGAAATTTGGAAAGAACCAGCCCTCGTGTCTTTTAAGGTATTTATCGGCAATTCAACTGAGGGCCCCAGAGAAATGCAAAACTATAGTCATATTAGAACATGTTCCGTTGAGGTTTGAACCAAGCACCTACAGATTAATAATCAAACAGGTTTACAGTCTGTGCTAAAACTCGAGACACACCCTGTACAGACCCTGAAGTTTCCAGGACGTTGAGGATCTCAGATTTCTAGATAATCGGCACAGGAGACTTGTGATGTAAGCCCTAGGAACCGGCCGCCTTTACCCCCCCAAAAATATTCCTGGTACTCATTTCTGTTAAAGGATGAGTCGACCTCGGGGCCACAGTGCGGCCAGAGGGATTAAGTCAATGAAAAATTCCGATGACACCATCTGAAATCGAACCCGCGACCTTCCGACTTGTAGCGCAGTGCCTCAACCAACTGAGCCACCGTGCTGGACAGATGGGAGGAAATAAAAATACATGTCCCTGGTCGTGTAGCACTTTACTGAACTCCAACAAATTATTCTTCAAATAAAACTCTGAACCGACGCGCCAAAAACAGACACGCTGCGCGCCAAATTACCACTAGCACTATGACACATTCCTTGCCTTCATTTCCATCAACATACATTTTCTTCTCTCGCTGTCTCTCTCTTTCCCTCTCTCTCTTTCTCTCTGTCTCTCTCCGTTTCTTATTCTTGGCTCTGTCTTAATGACCTGCGTCTCATCACCAAAATTTAACACAAAAACAAGAGACGAAAACAGGTGAATAATGTGCCAAAAAGTTAATAAACGTGCCCTATAATCAGTTCACGCGTCTGTACCTCACAGGGCGCGTTCGTTATTAAAATATTCTCATTAATCATGATTGGGGATCAGGCAGGGCAGCTGAAAAGCGAAATGGCTGACGTGTGTCGAGAACATTATCATCTGCTACAGCAAAACTCCAGTGTCCATTGTCATTCATCGCCGTGTTCTAGTGGAACACTGCCCCCCTGTTGCAGCGGCCCAAATTGTAACAATTGCCTCTGGAACCCCAAGAAAAATACTTTAACCCTTTAAACACGAAGCGTATCTGTTTTATATAAGGACTCAGCGCGTACCGCGCTGTAAACACTCTCCACTTCGGTTATAAAAACCAAACTCTTAATGTTTTATAAGGCAAAAGTTGCTGTTTGTTCTGAGATCCGTACAAAACACATAAACGCAATGTGGGCACCACGTAGAATTTTTTAATATTAAACCCGGCGGTATGTAAAGTTACCGCTAGACTTTAAAAGATTAATATCCCAGATAAACTGTATTAGTTTTTGTTATTTTTGTTTCGAAGCGAGGCATGCAGAAAGCATCGCACTGAAGACAAATATGCACAAAACTTCGAAAGAAAATTTTGAGAAGAAGACGTTACTTAGTAGACCAGAGCATAAACGAAATATGAAAATGTATGCCTGTGTTAAAGAAAATTAGTGTGAGAATGTGGGCTGAATTCATACCATCAATTAATTCAGAGAATAATATTAAAATGGACGTAAAAGAAATAAAGTGTAAGTGGTGACTAGTGTTCCACAATGGGACTGAAGAAGAAGGTAACATTCCTGTCCACGCCATGAAGGCGTATAGGGGAAGTAGAGGTATAGCGTCACTCATTCGTGACCTCGGAATTAGATGAAGGTCAGTGGTTAAATTCAAGCCCCGCCCACTTTACTTCCAGGAAGGAACAACGGTACCAGTTGAATAGGAGGTAGTTGGGGCGCCAGAACTGTTCTGGATACTTTGGAGAAGAGAAGAAGCTTTTGCGTCTACTGTGTTTCGAATTCCGGGCCGTACCTTAGTCGCTGTGCCGACTACACTGCTCGGGGTCTAGGATTTACGGAGGCTAGACTAGTAACAAGCTGATGCCAGTGGCCGCGCGGTCTAAGGCGTAGGTCTGCAGCCGAGAGCTTGCTGGAATCGTGGGTTCAAATCCCACCGGGGGCATGGATGTTTGTCTCTTGTGAGTGTTTCTGTGTTGTCAGGTAGAGGTCTCTGCGACGTGCCGATCCATCGTCCAGAGGAGTCATACCGACTGTGGTGTGTGTCTGAGTGTGATCAAGTGAAAACAAACAACCTCGACACCTACTGTGAACAAGCAGGAAGAAGAGGGAAGGACTAAGAAGAAGAAAAAGAAGAAGAAGGAGACTAATAATAAAATATGACACTAATTAGGATGTGAGGTTAATGACGGACTCAGCTGCTTCATGAGGGAGTTTAGTGGACGTTTCTAACAAAAATAAACTTCAGAATTTCGGAATGTTTATTTGTTCACTATAGAATTTTTCAACATATATCGTTTAGTCAATTATTAATTTGGTTTATCTCTTATTTCTTCAGTTATTTGTGCAAAAAAGTACATAAAATTTTAGGACTCGTCTCTTCTGAGATGTGACTTGGTGTGTTCGGGGTTATGGTTCCCGACGTTTCAAAGAATCGTGTGCTTTAGTATTCGATTTTCAAACAGTCCAAAAAGAACAGTCAAGATTCCAGTATTAGTATAATATCTGGACACTATTAAGCATCAATCGAGTAATTGCTTCTGTTTCAAACATGTGTCTACAGCTGTTACAAACAGGACCGGGAGTAATCCTGTTAGCTGATGGAGATGTGATAATTTGTAGAGGTAACTTGGCGCGCGCATGGGCAAGACAATGTACAGAAATGCAGTGGTACCCCGGGGGCGGGCCCCCCCCCCAGGTCACTGTAAAAACTGGAATAATAAAGGAAAGAATATACGCGACTTCATTATAAGACCAGTCTACTGATGAAGATAACGTACGTGTAGAATAACAGACGGGTTAGGAACAAGCAGATTTCCAGATAGCACTTGTACATATGTTGTGTGCCTTTCCCCCACCACTATTTCTACGACAATTTAGAACAAACAAAGGAGCTATAGTCATTAGTTTAATCGCGTTTCTTTCACGTACTCATTTCTTTCTTTCTTTCTTTCTTTCTTTCTTTCTTTCTTTCTTTCTTTCTTCTTTCTTTCTTTGTTTCTTTTTTTCATTCTTTGTTTGTTTGTTTGTTTCTTTCTTTCTTTCTTTCTTTCTTTCTTTCTTCTTTCTTTCTTTGTTTCTTTTTTTCATTCTTTGTTTGTTTGTTTCTTTCTTTCTTTCTTTCTTTCTTTCTTTCTTTCTTTCTTCTTTCTTTCTTTGTTTCTTTTTTTCATTCTTTGTTTGTTTGTTTGTTTGTTTGTTTCTTTCTTTCTTTCTTTCTTTCTTTCTTTCTTCGCTTCCGACTTCCTAGTTATTATCATTACTCTCCATTCTCTTAATGTGCGTAAGATAGATCTTGTATTTGTTCCTTTAATATTTGAGAAAGTTACATAACCTGTTTCGTCCAACTCCATAAAGCAAAATCCCAAAATCCAACACACTATGATTTTTCAGTGCCTTCTGTGTAGCATGTAGATAGTAAGACGTTTCTTCACTAAAATTCTCTTTGCATTCTTTGTCTTACACACCTGAACTAAAGCTTCATCCTATCGTGGTCTCATGCATTTAAATATCCTAACAATATTAAATACATGCATAAATATGAGATTTTCCGGTATGTGGATAATCCATAGGGTCGTTGATTCAGTCAAATTACCGTGTTTTAATATACACGATTTCAACTGTAATACTGTTCATTCATTCATTCATTCATTCATTCATTCATTCATTCATTCATTCCGCCTTAAGGCATAATATGCCCGTAGTCTCTTCCAAACCGATTTCCCTACAGAGTGTCATCCAGTGATTCCTCTTTCAATTACAAGTACCCTTTCCTTTCCTTAAGGTCCCACAGTAGCTGCTTACGTCTTCTTCCTCGTCTTGTACATACTCTATAGCTAAATTCTGTTGAAAATATAAAACCCCCTTATGCTCTTGTATACTTCAGGAGAAACGAAGTTGAAATCATAACTCGCTCCGCCCACTAAAGTGAGGTCACACTACAGTCCTCGACATAAATAACTGAAAGACAAACTGCAGTAATCTGACGTGGAGTGAATTTACTTCAAAGTACCTGGAAAGGGTTCGTTTATTCCCTTCGGACTCTAAGCTACACCTGTTCCAATACTGAAATGCAGGGAGCGTCTCATGAAGAATTCAGGTTTTCCTTTTTGCGACGCCACAGTTATCTGCCTCCAATAATAAAACCCTGACTGGCACGCATATACACCCATCTTTACGGCTCGTTTGTGAAACTTTATGGCTTCGCCAATTTGTCACTTCTAATTAATCTATTTTTAATGTTATTTTCAGACTGATACGGTTTCCTCAAAGGGTGTAAAGTATGTTACAATATTAAGAAGTGTGTTGTGCTTTGGAACACGTGTTTGTCAATCATCAGACACTAATGGTAGTCTAAGGCACCTCCCCAATTGGTTCGACGTGCTGCTGAAGCGACGGAGAAAGAAATAAGAACAGAAAGGCCCCGCGTCATGTTAACGCATGGCGGTCACGTCATGTCTTCGCACCTCATCGGCTCAACATCTATGTTAATATTATACACACTCATGCAGGCCTATCTGTCTATAGTGGGCTCCTTTTTTCTGTTCCTTTTCGGCCTTTTTCCTCTCCCTCTTTTTGTTCCTCTTTTTGTTTGAATAAAAATTTGAAAATTATTCATTGATGGAATTACTTTGCTTATTTAACCTTTTAAAGCCTAGCGGTAACTTTACATACCGCCAGGTTTAACATTAAAAAATTCTACGTGGTGCCCACATTGCGTTTATGTGTTTTGTACGGATCTCAGAACAAGCAGCAACTTTTGCCTTATAAAACATTAAGAGACTGGTTTTTATAACCGAAGTGGAGAGTGTTTACAGCGCGGTACGCACTGAGTCCTTATATAAAACAGATAAGCTTCGTCTTTAAAGGGTTAATCAGTGCATTCATTTAGGTACATAAAATGCCTTAGTTTTTGGAGGAAGGAAAAAAATGCCAACATCTTTATGCCTCCTGCTAAGAGCTAAACTGAAAGTTGTAAAAACATTGCAGAAAATAAACCCTTCAAAAATGGTAAATTTCAAGTAATATGAAACGAGGGTAAAATATCAAAATTACATTCACGAAAACATTATGATCACAGGACTTAAATTACTGTTTGCTGTTGTTATATATACAGTGAAATTCACACATAGCGCCACCCTCATTTGGCGTCCGAAACGTGATGGACGGAGACTTCCTACTATAAGTCATTCGGATTTACCGCCACCCTCGATATACCGCCACGAATTGCGGCAGACAAACAGTGGCGCTATATGAGTGTTTAACTGTAGGTTTCTCTGCGAATCTCTTGCCTAAACGATAAATAGAAAGAACCCTACTGTAATGTCTGGGTGTGAAACGTGGTCTGTCACACATAAGGGACGACCATAGGATCAGAGTGTCAAAAGACAGTGTGCTGAGGAGGGTATTTGACCAAATAAAGGGAAAGATAAAGAATGCCTGACGAACGGTTCTAATTCAGTTAACGACGAGTCTTATATCAGCCAACAAATGCACAGGATTACTGGTATATGTAAAATTTGTTTGAGACCCCCACTTATGTTTCAGCAAAAGAGTTGTGCATTTTTTGGTTGACATTAGACTTATGATCAAATGCACGGTATATAAAATACAAAAAAAAAAAATCGGTTAACATTATCTTCCTTTCAACACAACATTTAAGGAAAACTGAATAGAAAAGGATTAGATAAATGACACATCTTACGAGGGCAAGTGTTAGGCATTTCTCTGCCCAGTGCAAAAATAAATTCGGCGACATATATACGGCTAGTTCTTAAATGACATTGCAGATACAAAAATGAAAAAATTCACATGTGAAATATTTTTGAAACAAAATGTGAAACACGGGAGATTTTCAAGGCCTCCCGGAAGTTGGAGCCCCAATCAGCAGCACAGATAAGGAAAGCCTTACATCGGCCGTCCGCGTAGCACAAAGGAGTAGATTAGGAACGTAGGAAAATGTTGACTGGTGGCTCCAAAACCACGAAAATATTTCGAATTGGGAGGTTGAAGTTAAGATGAAATGATAATATTAAAAAATTACTGAAAAACTGCAATGTAAGAATGTGAATTTGGTTTGATGGCGTGTTGTTATGAATAAAGCCGTCGGCTTTCGGGGTGTAAAGACGACTGTAAATTTCTTAACAAAGTGAGCAACTGTTAGCTTCTCAATGTCTCTACTTCACAAACCTAGCTCTTAGCAGAATAGTGAGAGAAGATTTCCTCGCGTTCTACCGCTACGCTACCCACTACAATTGGCAGAAGATTCGATCTTTTAACGGATGCTGTCTCCCCTCTCCGTCCCGTTACCAAGGCAGGATCGCTAGGTTCCCGCTGTTTCCCGCCTCAGACTTCAATCTCACGCACGGATGCCGAAAATCAACAAAGCACAAAAGAACTTTCACTGATGTGGATGAGAGAGAAAGAACCTTTGCACCTGTACTTGCATATCATCTTTCTCGTTTACCTTTCTCTTCCTTTACCTTCACTCGTACCTGTATAATGACACACACTTTAAAATGTCTAAAAAGGAACTTGGATTAAAGAGAAACCTGGCTTTATTGGAAGATCTCTCCAGTTATGAGAATATATGCGAAAGGTCAATATAAATTCAACGTAGTCTACATTCCGCCCAACAGATTTTTAATTCAACTTAGATTAACATTTTAGAATATTAACTTTGAATGAAGGTGACAAAAATTAACATACGTGTTTGTCGGAAATATAAGATAAGATTGTTTAGAGTTTTAAAAAATTGTTAATTTATTTATATTTTAAACACCTTTTAGTCATTTTAGTCGACAATATTGTATTTAAATCTAGACACGTACATGTTTGACAGAATTTGGTGTATTTTATGCCATTGTATATTCCTCCCAGACAAATGACCATGTAAACGTCGAAACATGTAAGAAGGACATAAGTAACAAATTGTTATTTATGATTGATTGCACAATATGTTGCATCAAATACTGTATAGTTAATAACATTACTTGCGATCAACTGAAACTGTTTTACGCAATAACGGAAATTAAAAACGCGAAAAAAAATTCCTGTCTACATGGTTGTCGTTCGGTTAATTTTGTGCTTCCTGTAGTTTATACCAGAAAAAAAACATGCGTTCTGTTACACCCTAAAACTTAATTGTTCTGTTAGTTAGTTAGGTAGGAATGTAGTCGTACCTTCAGTTACTTAGCTAGATGTTCCTCAATTGGTTGCTAAGTGCTGAACGTAGCAGCCAAACTGTCTGCCGCTTACATTCGCTTTCTTGCTTGAACATCTGTCACTAACAGACATTCTTCGTGCACGTACGTCGGATTTGGATCTGTTTTAAGAATATGCATCACCTGTATTTTCTATGATGTGTCGGGTGTTTTGATTTCGAATGTGTATTTGCGGGGTTGTTAAAGAAAGCAGGCACTGTCTGTTTTAATACAAGCCTTACTACACTGATAAAAATAAACGCTAACACATCCCAGAAGATCTCGAATACAGATGGTCAAGATATGTAGCACGCACTGGAAGGAATAGAAATGGATACAGTTTAGTCGGGAGGCATGCAGCGAAGTCAAAACTTGGGAGATCTAAGGGCACATGAGAATATAATCTTAAAATGTTTTAAAGAAACAGGTTGTGTAATGCGGATTGGATTAATCTGGCTCGGAACAGGGCCCGTTAGTTGTTTTGTAATAAATAATCGATTTTGATGTATTGTCGGGAATGTGTTAGTTAGTTAAGCAACCATCAGGTTCTCGAGAAATATTTTTCATCATAAAGTTAGTTACTAACAATTGTGAATCTCGTATTTATGTAAATTGATCAGGGATTTGTTAAAAATAAAAAAAAAATTCAATCCAAAGGTGTACAAAGTTCCGAGGACTACGTCGCTTTGGCGACTGAAATTTGTACGGTGACGCCTAACATTTGTGGCCCCTCAGTATCTTGCTTGCTTTATGTCACCCATCTGGCGTCTAGAATTTTTAGATGGGTCAGAGATTTTTTGAAAAAATTTTACACCTCTGATTTAAGGGAACGTGTTTATTACGCATGTAATACAGGGCCCATATTTTGTCTGATATTTATTATTCATCTACCGCTCCTTGTGCTTCTTTGGTCGTCAGTCAGCTAAGTAGGATACCTTAACACGACAGCGAGCCGACAGGAAGTGGCAGACGACAATTGCCAGATAAAGTAAACTGCCTTACTAATTAACAAAACTTCATTATTTTAACAACAAATGTGTTGGAGATTTTAGACGCGGTGCAGCCTACAGTGATTTAATTTTCATATTAGAAGACTTTTTGTCACCAACTGACTCAGCTTTAGTTGTGTATTAAGGGAGACGCGTATCAGAAGGTTAACCCGGAAAGATGGTCCCTCTCTCAATTAACGAACTTTAAAACCCTAAGTCTGTGGTTTAGGCTAGCGAGATCTCTGTTAAAACATTTTTGTGGGAAGAAAATGAGACGCTAATTTGTCGGCCAGGATAACATAAATGCGGAACTGTGGAAGTTGAGTTAAAGCCTGCGGATAAAATTGAAACATGCCCTGTGGAAGGATGTACAAATTTAAATCTACATAAATTCCTCTCTCCTAAATTTAACACAGATGGTTGCATAAGGATTAGGGACAGACTTAATTTATTCTAGCTCTACAGATACTGGCCTGCCGAAAATCCCTGCAATTAACTTTTGAGGATTAGTAATATATCCACTTTTGGCTTCCAACATTTCCTTTTCTTTTAACTGTAACTTTGTGTTGACAATATAAAGCCGTATGCGTAATTATCTACATTTATTTTGTGGTGAAGGGCCCCGCAGCAGACGCTACGGACGCACCACAGCCTTAGGGCTTCATGTGCAACCCTGTGCTGAAGCGCAAGAGAAAAATTATCAGTTTTTTTTTTATTTTTCCAAGTAATGGAAGAGCAGCGTAATGAAACTGACAGGGGAAAACCGAAGTTCTCAGGGAAAAATCTGTCCCAGTGCCACTTTATCCACCATAAATGGACTGACCAGGGATCGAACCCGGGCCTCCGCAGTGAATTATCCACAGTCGCAATTTTACTCCGCCCTAAATGTCTGTGTTTTATATCTTATCTAGTTAAACGTTCCCTCACTCAACATGTTTAACGATAACACGGGAATTTTAAGGTACATTTTTACAGCGACAATCGATAAACATTCATAATAAATAAGAAACACCGTCATCATTCTAAATATTCCCTTCAATTTCGCAGTTTTCTGTAACATTTCATGCTTTGGTAAATGACATTACAGCTATTTTCTTAAGGTAATATATAACACTGGATTTACTTTATATATAGATATTCAAATAAAAAAGTGCTAAATATATGCATTTCTATTGCTACTCACTATCTATTTACTGCACATCACGTTTCAACTACGCTATAGAATCGCCTTCACGCCATACGCTTAGCGTATATGAAGAGTTTTTAACGTCACGTGTCTTAGCAAGCTTCTGCTCTAAATAAAGGTGAACATTTCTTCTATACATTAATTGAAAACATTTACGACTTGAAGATGACGACATAATACATTCGAAATATGTTGTCAGTAACTACAACAAATCTAAGACTGCATTGTCACTAAGACAAGGGATCTAATAGGAGCCGGCGATATCGATAAACAGATGCCAGTGGCCGCGCGGTCTAAGGCGTAGGTCTGCCGCCGAGCGCTTGCTGGGATCGTGGGTTCGAATTCCACCGGGGGGCATGGATATTTGTCTCTTGTACAGTGCCTGTGTTGTCAGGTAGGGGTCTCTGCGACGGGCCGATCCCTCGTCCAGAGGAGCCCTACCGACTGTGGTGTGTGTCTGAGTGTGATCAAGTGAAAATAAACAACCTTGACACTTACTGTGAGTAGGTAGAAGAGGTTAGGGCTACGAAACTACGAAACGAAAGATATCGATAACCGACCATCACGACCCATGTCCTTAATACACCTGAATATTATTAATTATTGAATTATAAGCTACGTTCCAGTACGATCATCAGAGACGTGACAGGCGGTATGCAGGTTTGATATAAGTGTCGTAACACAATATTTAGACAAGAGAGGCAACGCAATTATAGCGCAATATTGAGGCGCGTTCGCTTAAAGGATGGTGCCGCGAAAAGGCAATAAATATTGCATATTCTGAGTGTATGTCTGTAGCCTTAGCTATCCGGCAAGCAAAGCGCATGCGCCGTATTATATTCTGATCTGTGACCTGTCTAGTTCTACCATATTTTTCCACATTATCTCATAAAAGGCACTATTTTCGGAAAAGAAGTTACTGAACATAAAATGTGTATTTTGATTTTCTCTACAACTTCTGCCTAAAATAGTTCTCATTCTAAGAAGAATTCAGCGGGATATTATCATATATGTACAGAGGTCTTCATGTCAAGTACCCGTTATTCTTGTCAGGTTTTAATGAAACTTGAATTTTCTCAGGAGGTTCTCGAAAAATACTCACGTATCAAGCTTTATAATATTCATTTCCGTTCACTGACATCAATTTATAACTAAAAACCAACTGAAAGCACAATTATAATAGATAATAGATAAATGATAGACACTACACTTGTACATTCAGTTGGTTTTTAATTACAAACTCAAACATCAAATTTCATGAAAACACTTTTTTGGAAGTCGAGTTGTTCGATGCGGACAGATGGACAGACATGACGAAGTCAATAGTTGCTTTTCGCAATTTTGCGAACGCGTCTAAAATGCTAAACACACTACGTAGGCATGTACTGCTTGTTAACCAGCATACCCGAAACATTAGACCCACTCCACCAGTCCTTCTCGTCTTACCATGCTGTAGTCATCAGAATCTCATTCATTACATAAGCAAACCTTATCAGAGAGTAGCGTATCAATACAGGGAACAGAACTAAGCATATGAGAATAACCCAGCACTTGTCATACACCCCCATCATTAGCATCACTGCACCCCTTATCTAACATCCCCTAAGGCTCTTTCCTTCATCAACACCCTCCGGAGTTTCGTCATGTAATTTTCTCTGCTTGTCATTAATAACAGCGGTCAACTTCTTTACCGCGGTTTATATGGGAGAAAAATTGTCATACACGTCACTAGATCTGCTTCTCTTTGTAACAGAATTAAGCTTTGCGAATGCGTTTTGCTCTATGACTTGAAGAATGTGATAACGGAGTCTGGCGAATTCCTTATGTTACTTTGTACAACACTGGTGGAAGATAACATTCAGCCTTATGGATTAGGATTTCGAAAATGCAAGTGTTAAGGAGGTTAACTCGATGATAGGGGATAAAGTAAGAAAGAAAAATTACCTAACACTGAAACAGAGTTCTTGTTGGAAAACAAATACAGGGTGTCCACTTTATCATGTCCGCGAGTATGGAATTCCCCAAAGCAGATTTATCATACCGGAAGCCTTCAACTACTAGTGATTTAGACCTTTAAAAGAATCGTCTAGTCAGGGAGTAACTTGGAGTGCAGAACATAAGTTTTCGAAATAAAACAGTACCAGTGACAGTGGCTACAGCAAGCAGAGAGGGTGGACAGAGACAGGGTAATCAAACAGGCATTGAAATACACGCACAAGAGAAAGAGAAGCATAGGACGCCCGAGGAAAAGATGGAAGGACCAACTGCACCTTAAGGGATAAAGAACAGGTACTACGGCTAACACTTTGCGGCGTATGATGATGATGATGATGATGATGATGATGATGATGATGATGATGATGATGATGATGATGATGATGATGATGATAAAAAGAATCTTGTATGAAGTAAGATGAGTTGAACGGCAAGGGAAAGATACTAAAAATTAGCGGTGGAGGCTTAATGAGTAACAATGTTCTGTGAGACCTGCCGAAATCAGGGACACCATGAAGTGAATCACAGCTGGAGTGGAAACATCTCGAATTTTATGGAATCCAAAGTTTCATTACCGTGTTTACAAGAGCCGACTGAATATCGTATATACATGTTGTAACATAATGTTTCTTTCACAGCGCAGAGTTGCTAGTCCCGTGCCTAACCTTCAAGACGGAAGACCATCCGTTTTCGGCTGTCCTCTCCTCCTTATTCTATATATATTTCCGCTGTCCTGTCCCCCTTATTCTATATATATTTCGGCTGTCCTCTCCCCCTTATTCTATATATATTTCGGCTGTCCTCTCCCCCTTATTCTATATATATTTCGGCTGTCCTTTTCCCCTTATTCTATATATATTTCGGCTGTCCTCTCCCCCTTATTCTATATGTATTTCAAGCTGACACGTTGAGACACAAACCCATGTACCAAATGGGATTTCAACCCATGATCCCAAAGTTGGAAAAGTAGAAAGAATCACACCGCTATGACCACGAGGACCTGAGACCGACGACTTCTTCATAAATTGATGATAATTCATGCGCGTACGTCATACAAGAAGTGTCAGACAATATTAGTGCCGTGTGGTATGACTTGCTTAGGAAAGCAATTAAAATCAAATAGAGAGCGAGATCATCAAGAACGGTGCAGAGAGAAGGAGAGAGGAAGGGGCAGTGTGTAAACGCCTGAATGACTAAATGCACTGATTTGAATTTAGAATGGAAAATTAATTAATCTTGTGACCAGAACGAAGATTATTCTGGCCGACAAATGACTGCCTCCACTCTGTAGAAGACCAAGTCTCCTGCTAACCCTTACTGAATTCATTATAAGAGGGGACGGACCTGAACACAACAACTCAGCGACACATATGCGAAAAGCAGCTAGCTGACCGCCTAAAAACAGTAGCTAATAGCTTTACATAATTGGAGATCCACGGACAAAAACACTGTCCAAGACATTCTTAGTCCTTACCTCTTCTACCTACCTGTTCACAGCAGGTGTCGAGGTTATTTTTATTTTCACTTGATCACACTCAGACACACACCACAGTCTGTAGGACTCCTCTGGACGAGGGATCGGCCCGTCGCAGAGACCTCTACCTGACAACACAAACACTGTACAAGAGACAAACATCCATGCCCCCCGGTGGGATCCGAACCCACGATCCCAGCAAGCGCTGGGCCGCAGACCTACGCCTTAGACCACGCGGCCACTGGGATCGGCCCAAGACGTTCACACAGGAATTTCTTTTGTATCTTCGTAAGCATTCCGATTTCCAAGAGCCATATCTGGGTCCATCATGAGGGACGAACAAATATTTTCTTCGGGCTCGCTGCTGAAATAAAATGTTGACGTACAGGTTCCCTTAATGCTAAAGCAGCGAATACGAAATTTTCATCAACTTACCCTCCAAAAACACTAAACCGGAAAATGTTTGCTCCGTTGACAATGTTTCTTCTATTCTGGGAGTAACGGGTGAAGAAAAATATTCTGAAAATATTTGTGGGTCTCACTAAACATCCCAAGCTAACCACAAATTAGGCCGCAGCTGTATCACATGGTTTGATTGCACCCTAGTATCGACACAAAATAACACCCGCTGATAGAGCGTCATTCAATAAACAACGCTCCCATTTTCAGTAGTTTACACTTCACGTCCTCACACGACTCTTGTTACTTTACCAACGAGTTTGCTGCCGTCTGCTGTTCTGTCTAAATGAATAAACGTCTACTAAACAGCCGAAGAATTCACCACTGGACTAAGAGACGGACCTGCAGGAGTGCAGGGGGTTCCCTCTAGCAGCCGACTGTTATGTAACCAGTCACATGCGGTGTTATTCAATCCAGTAGTTAATAGTTGAGTCAAATGGCACAGAATGTTGGGTTTGTTTAACACCGGCTTTTCTGCAGTTCGCAGCCTCCATACCTAGTTCTACCAACAATACGTTTATACAGCCCATAACCCAGTCAGTTCACCATCAGTGTGTACCAACACTAGGAACGTCCCTCAAAGCCTCTTAACCTTTTAAAGCCTAGCGGTAACTTTACATACGACCAGGTTTAATATTAAAAACTTCTACGTGGTGCCCACATTGCGTTTATGTGTTTTGTACGGATCTCAGAACAAACAGCAACTTTTGCCTTATAAAACATTAAGAGATTGGTTTTTATAACCGAAGCGGAGAGTGTTTACAGCGCGGTACGCACTGAGTCCTTATATAAAACAGACACGCTTCGTCTTTAAGGGGTTAAACCCAACACATAAACATTCAATGACCCAATTATAATTACAAACACCAATTTTGGGCAGTACACCAAAACCAGTGTTGCCGATCCCAGTGGCCGCGCGGTCTAAGGCGTAGGTCTGCGGCCGATCGCTTGCTGGGATCGTGGGTTCGAATCCCATCGGGGAAGTTTATCTCTTGTACAGTGTTTGTGTTGTCAGGTAGAGGTCTCTGCGTCGGGCTGATCCCTCGTCCAGAGGAGTCCTACCGACTGTGTGTGTGTGTGTTTGAGTGTGATCAAGTGAAAATAAAAACCCTCGACACCTGCTGTGAACAAGTAGGTAGAAGAGAGCAGGACTACGAAACGAAAAGAAACAATCACAGAGACACTCTAACCTATTAGAGCAGGGATACCAAAATCGAGTCCCGTGAATTAATTTTACGTGACCCCACGGTCAAAATTTTAAATTATGTTTTTATTATGAAAATTACACAAAAATTTAGGCCGTTATGCGTACTATTTATTGTGATTTTTGCATGTACGGCCCGCGAACCGGCCCACAATAATAGTAGTGGCTATTAGCTAAGAAAGGTTTAGGCGCTCTGGGTTTAGAGTTCAGGACAAGTCACAGCCTATGTTCCGACTTCTTTCGAAGTAAAACTTCGCATTCTACCCACACAGTGTACTGTGTTTATTCTGGTTCTGAAACCAGCGATCACTCCTATAAACATCATATCTAATATTAAATGGAAATATAATAATAAAATTTTTCCTAAAAACAAGCTTAAGAGGCGAATGCATGGACTTGATTCAAGTTCTGCATAGCAGAATCGAAGTGTGACACTCCGTTGTCACTGTAATGCGTTTCCGGATTGCATACAAAGAAAATTAAGTATATTCAAATTTCCCGTAGCATTAAGCTAAAAAAAAATTCGATTTTCTTAAAAAAAAAGTGTCCCTGTGCATGCCATGACGGAACATGGGGTGGTGACGTAATCTTACCCCACATTCTTAACCTCGCCACTACTCGTAGATACACGTCACTAGGCAGCTTCGTGCCACGACAGCCTTTCTTCCGGAGAAAGGGCCACTTGATATCCATTCACTAAGGGACTCAGTGGGCCCCAGTGTCGGTCTGGACACTTTACAGAAAACAAAAGGACCGTTGTCTCTTCTGGAAGTCTATCTACGATGCCTAGCTCGCTTAACCCTTTAAAGACGAAGCGTATCTGTTTTATAGACGGACTCAGTGCGTACCGCGCTGTAAACACTCTCCACTTCGGTTATAAATAACAGTCTCTTAATGTTTTATAAGGCAAAAGTTGCTGTTTGTTCTGAGATCCGTACAAAACACATAAACGCAATGTGGGCACCACGTAGAATTTTTTAATGTTAAACCTGGTGGTATGTAAAGTTACCGCTAGGCTTTAAACGGTTAATCACTACACCGGCTGAGCAACCAGGGTCATGTTTTATAAAAATAATTTTTTTACGAATTGATCAGCCAGATGCATGATGTAAAATATGCTTCTTGTTTGTAGTTCTGCTGTTTTTAAAGTCTTTTCTATTCAGTGAAAACTTAACGATATACAAAAACAATCATTGTATAACTTTGTAAGAACAGATATGGATGTGCAATTATCTTTTGAAAATGCAGACCCCTTTCCACAACAAACCACTCCTTTCTTTCCGTCCTGTCAGGTTGTTCCTTCATTGCCAACGATTTACTTCATAATGCATAAAGCGATTCATGTCCACTCCTGTAGCAGCTCCAGGCAAAAATTTACGTTTTCATACACGAAGTCGTCCACTTAGGGTTTACGGTACTTACCATAATGCGCTGACAGGGATGAGTGTAATGTAAATAATGGGGTATCTCATACTTTTGTTACTATAATCTCAATTTAATTAAAGTATAGATAATAGAGTCTGTGTTCCTTGCAGTACGAAATTTAAGTTACACTACCACGTCATTGTTTACGTTATTGTTTATTTGCTTATAAAGTTTAACACTTTAAAAACGGAGTGTGTCTCTTTTATATAAGAACGCAGTGCGTACCGCGCTGTAAACACTCCCCACTTCGGTTATAAAAACCAATCTCTTAATGTTTTATAAGGCAAAAGTTGCTGTTTGTTCTGAGATCCGTACAAAACACATAAACGCAATGAGGCCACCACGTATAATTTTTTAATGTTAAACCTGGTCGTATGTAAAGTTACCGCTAGGCTTTAAATGGTTAATAAAAGTGCGTACAGAAGATAGTTACAAAATGAAAGCTTTTATAAGCATTTAAATGCGTAGTTCAGAAAATAGTAAATTGTATTATTTCAGTAAGTTTTTTTTGAAGAATGTAGAAAATTAACGAATTATTTCAGCCATCTGATAAAAATGTAACAGGGACAGTGAGGAATATAAAGTATTAAAAGCTGGGGTAAAAAATATGTACTTTGTGATAGTACACTAAACCATTTTTGTTATTTATGTCAGTAATAATAACCGGATGCGGAAAAACTCTTTTCTTCCTGTTTCACATAATTTGGTGTTTTATTTCCAAAATAATCATCCCGATGTTGCCCATCAATATGGGTCACAAACGTTGAAAGTTCAAATTAATATAAAGTGATGTACGTCAAATCACCTCCACAAAACAAGTTCAGGGAACATTACACTACACGCTAATTCCCCGGAACATTGATCCATATTAACACCAGGAGTAGAGATTTATTTACAAAAACTGGCAGGCCTTTCTAATAGCCCTGGCATCAAATATTCGTCCGTCAGGTGTAGTACAGTTGGTTCGTAATACACTAAAACCTATTTTTAGCGGAACAACAAGGGAAACAAATATATTTCCGTTTAATGCAGGTGTCCTTTTTGACGAGGTGCTTGTGTTTGTGTAATAAAGAGCACTCAGTACATATTCCATATATTTATAATGTCTCACAGAAATGTGATGCGTGGTCACTGGTATATAGCTACCGACTATTACGAGGAGAATAATGCCTACATCTTCAGGGTAAAGTAATACAGAAATATGACCTTCAGTCTGAATTATGCATTGAGAACCATAAACTCTCGCATAAAGTTCATTCTTTAGGTTACGCAAAAATAAAGATTCTTTTTTCTTAACCTTTTAAAGCCTAGTAGTAACTTTACGTACCACCAGGTTTAACATTAAAAAATTCAACGTGGTGCCCACATTGCGTTTATGTGTTTTGTACGGATCTCAGAACAAACAGCAACTTTTGCCTTATAAAACACTAAGAGATTGGTTTTTATAACTGACGTGGAGAGTGTTTACAGCGCGGTACGCACTGAGTCCTTATATAAAACAGATACGCTTCGTCTTTAACCTTTTAAAGCCTAGCGGTAACTTTACATACTCCCAGGTTTCACATTAAAAAATTCTACGTGGTGCCCACATTGCGTTTATGTGTTTTGTACGGATCTCAGAACAAACAGCAACTTTTGCCTTATAAAACATTAAGAGACTGGTTTTTATAACCGAAGTGGAGAGTGTTTACAGCGCGGTACGCACTAAGTCCTTATATAAAACAGATATGCTTCGTCTTTAAAGGGTTAATATTTTACTTTCTTCCTATTTCATCCTTCTACGCCTTTCCTTCCTTTTCCTTATAGACAGAAGCTTGAATAGCTCAGTCAGTACAGTGACTGCTCTACGGACTGGAAGACCGAGGATTCGTGGTTTAATTTCCAGCAAAACCAACAGGCTTAGTCCTGCTGTAAAGCGACCAGACCGTTTGTGCAGGTCTCCTTAAGCACTTACTGAACGGGTATTAAAAGGGGTAAGATAAATCCTTTACCTGGAGGTAAAGCGGCTGAAGCTTGAACCTGACCACTCACCCCATCTAATATCGAGGTTATGAACGAATGGAGATATATCTCCATGCCCACGCACTCCTTCATGATGTGCAAACAAAGCAACTTAACTCTAACCAATATTTATTCGTATCTTTATTTATTTTTTATTTCTTATTTTTTTATTCTTTATTTTTTCATTGCGTTTAACTCTCGGACCTTTTAAAATTCAGAACTATCTTTCAAAAATACAGTAAATTCTGCTACTAGGCTAGCTTCTTTAATGCTAGTTGGCCATAACGCGACTGACAAAGAGATGAACGCTCTCTCCATAATGCGAACTGATGCATACACGTGCTGGTTATTGCGCAACTTCAGCGACGAATGTGAAGATATTACGCCAAACTTATTATTACTATTATTATTATTTGATTACGGGGTTTCCTGTAACGCGAGGTCTCACAGGAACGCTACTATCGCATCATAGCGGAACTGGTTTATCAATCTTATGAAAAATTAACCCTTTAAAGACGGAGCGTATCTGTTTTATATAAGGACTCAGTGCGTACCGCGCTGTAAACACTCTCCACTTCGGTTATAAGAACCAGTCTCTTAATGTTTTATAAGGCAAAAGTTGCTGTTTGTTCTGAGATCCGTACAAAACACATAAACGCAATGTGGGCACCATGTAGAATTTTTTAATGTTAAACCTGGTCGTGTGTAAAGTTACCGCTAGGCTTTAAAAGGTTAATAGGACTCATTAGAAGGACGATCGGCTCGTCCCAAAGCCTCTGTCTGCGTCAGGCAATACAAAGGCAGAAATGTACGGACACCATACTCTCATGTTCCCACTGGGGTTCGAATCCAATATTTCAGTATTTGAGGCATCGAAGACGACAAAAGCTTTTTACGGGGCAGCTCCTGTGATTGGCGTTTATTATTTTACGTTTATCTCTATTTATTAGCATCTTATTTCGACTGCATGCGAGATCTGTAAAATTCCTCCAGTGCCCATAACAGAATTCAGAAATTTCATTACATGGAAAATGTGTAATTTAGAAATTTACTTGTCTATTATTACTGATATTTGAAAGTAAATGTATATATTTGTTTCGATCTACGCAAGAATTTGTTACGGCTAAAGAGAAGCCTTGGAAATAATTCAGCTCGAAACACAAATTTAGAAACTATTATACGTAGCCAACTGAAAGTTAATTTCACCAAAATTGTATTCACTCTGTTACAGGTGTGTACAGTATTCTATTCACACCTTCATTATTTTACCTCACCAATGTAGTTGGTCATTTCAAGCCACAACTCCAACGCGCGTTTCCTGGCAGCTGAGTGGGATACATTTCATGCGACAAGCAAAAGAAACATAATGACAAATGATATTGGCTAGATAAAATAATGTCCCTATACTCTCTCTTCAACTTAACTGTAATTTGTTATTATTGTTATAAACAAAAAGGTTATATAAACAAGCTATTTTCTTGATATTACGCCAAGTTTAACGTTGTCATAGTTGAATTGAATAAATGTGATGATAATTATCAGTGACGTACCAAACAAAGAGTTCTCCTTTTTACGCTCATTACAAAACGTGCCGCGACTATTTTTCAACACGCAATCTGCTGCCAGACCCAAAGCACAGGCTTAGCACTGGATGATCGGCTACACCGCTTAGTTAACTGTAGCCTTAAAATGAGTTACATGCAGTGCCACTGTAATGTGTGGCCATCCGGAAACATGGTTTATGGACTTGTCAAGCTACTCCAGAGTATACACCCCAAAAAAGGGGGGGTAGGTTAGTGGGCGGTTAAAGCCCCCCAACCCTCCTAACGCTCCACCAACGTAACAAGATACGACAACGCGACAAATCACTGTCGCAATGCGAATAAACGACATCAGAGTCCTCTAGCGAACCCTTTCGATGTCCTGTCTGTTTCACTTGCTCTTTGACTAAAAGCCGTTTTGCAGGAAGATTTGTTACAGCTAAAACCTCGCCCTTTATTTTAGATGTAAACACACGCGTGAAATGAAGTTAACGTCCAAGAAAGGTCAAAGGATAACAAGACAGAATAATCTTCAAAGTCACGTGTTTAGAATTTTAATTTTAAAATTTTCTCGCCATAGCTTCAATATTAGCCGATCCCAGTGGCCGCGCGGTCTAAGACATAGACCTTCGGCCGCTCTTTTGCTGCGATTGTGGGTTCGAATCCCGCCGGAGGCATGGATGTGTGTCTCTTGTGAGTGTTGTGTGTTGTCAGGTAGATGTCTCTGTCACAAGCTGATCACTCGTCCAGAGGAGTCTTACCGAGTGCGTGCTTGCGCGCGTGTGTGTGCCTGTGTCTGTGTGTGTGTCTGTGTGTGCCTGTGTCTGTGTGTGTGTGTCTGTGTCTGTGTGTGTGTCTGTGTGTGTCTGTGTCTGTGTGTGTGTCTGTGCGCGCGTCTGTGTCTGTGTGTGTCTGTGTCTGTGTGTGCCTGTGTCTGTGTCTGTGTGTGTCTGTGTCTGTGTGTGTGCCTGTGTCTGTGTGTGTCTGTGTCTGTGTGTGTGTCTGTGTGTGTGTGTCTGTGTGCGCGTCTGTGTCTGTGCGCGTCTGTGTCTGTGTGTGCCTGTGTTTGTGTGTGTGTCTTGGAAACGATTTCTAGTAAAAAATGTTATAAGCGTATACTTTCCTTATTTTTCACTCTGTAACCACTCGCTTGGAAGTTATACGGAGCTGAATAATACGTTTATGATTAGCCCTTATTATTATTTGGAAAGGAGATAGGCGGAAGCCGTCGTGACAAAATTTAAGGTATTATCCCACTATATCCCGAAGGGACTAATGAAAACCACGAGGAATCTGTAAAGATTGCCGGTTTGTGTGTAGACACCCGCGCCCAGTACTAAAAAATACGAAAAAGGAACACTATCCAATCAACCTTAACATCCGGTGAAATGCGTGTACAAATCAAACCATATTTATTTAAAAATCCTGGTATATACCGAGTGGCACAAAAATCACTTGACACTAGAGGCAACATGTTTAAAAATCGAGTGTCAAGTGGCTTTTGCACCACCCTGTATATACACTATGTATATCTCTACAGAATCATTCCGTTTGGTTAAAAGTTTTGTGCACTTCCTACCTTTCAAGATGTTTGACGATGTCTTCGTATGCTGCACGGCAATTCTCCCAAATACCGGACCTGCAATGAAAGCATACACATACATGTAAGTTCTGCTGTTTTCTTTAATACGTATCCGACATACTTACCAGGCTTTTAAAATAAAATGACAACTATTACAACATTTATTCTTAGATTAACCCTTTAAAGACGAAGCATATCCGTTTTATATAAGGACTCAGTGCGTACCGCGCTGTAAACACTCTCTACTTCGATTATAAAAATCAATCTCTTAATGTTTTATAAGGCAAAAGTTGCTGTTTGTTCTGAGATCCGTACAAAACACATAAACGCAATGTGGGTACCACGTAGAATTTTTTAATCTTAAACCTGGTGGTACGTAAAGTTACCGCTAGGCTTTAAAAGGTTAATGCATACCCGACATTCTTACCAGAGTTTTAAAATGAAATTACCACTATTACAACATTCATTCTTAGATTAAAGAAATAATTGGATTGTTAAATTAAAATACGTGACGACAGTAAATGCACAGGAATACACTCTACATTTTACTTTTTTCATTAATATTTGCCCACTACGTATAATTGGCGGTCAAATAAAAGAGCTACGTCATATATATCACAAGGTTATGTCTCCTGTGCCTCTCTTTATGTCAATCCTGTAACACACCGGAGTTAATCTTTAAAAAAAAGAAGGCATTGGTTTCTTAAGAAGCTAATATTGAAATGGAAACGAAATCTTTTGAAGGCATGCATAACAGGAATGTAGCATTAATATCTCTTTGGCTTTGACTGAAACTTTCTCTTTTTCCTGCCAGTTGTACAAGTTTAGGTATTGCGGCTCTTTTTTCATAAAGAAAGCGTGGAGTTACTAAGAAAAA
>BLKM01011265.1:152473-209973 GCA_013340265.1 Coptotermes formosanus | reverse complement strand
GTATGGATGGAAGGAAGGATAGAAAAGGATATAAGGAAGGGAAATTCCATGCAATAATTTTGTTTAGAAATGAATCCAAATTAAAATATTATCAGTTATAAATATGGAATATGTATAGATGACATAGCCACAAATCTTCATACAAAACAACTTATAGGGAGACAAGACTTCTGCTTGCTTCCAGTATTGTGTGTAGAAGATGAATATTTTAGGACACAAATTTTTTTCCGATTTCCCTAACATCATTGTGTTCTCAGTATGAAATTTTCTTAAAATTTCTTCATCTCTCTTTTTTTTTAAAGGAGCATCAGTAAATGATGTATGAGTATGAATGCACTGCTAATCTCACTGCGCCTCTGCAGATCAGAGATTCGGCCCCCCCACCCCCTGCCCCCACAATCTGTACTGCAAAGACTAATATTATGGATGGGTTTCGCCACACAAAAGACTCTTCCTAGGCCATTCCTCAGATCAGCGTCTTCAGGACTTGCTGCCTATTTTCAAAGCTGATTGAAACGGGGGAGGCCTTTTCATGATAGATTTTGTGCCGAATTTAAGAAACTCCTTTCTGTTAAGACGACGGATATCCCGTTGCTGACATTACAAGAAATATCTGCTGTCAAATCATTTGGATATTCACACGTAAAGCTGGTCTTGCCACCAAATTAACCCTTTAAAGAGGAAGCGTATCTGTTTTATATAAGGACTCAGTGCGTACCGCGCTGTAAACACTCTCCACTTTGGTTATAAAAACCAGTCTCTTAATGTTTTATAAGGCAAAAGTCGCTGTTTTTTCTGAGATCCGTACAAAACACATAAACGCAATGTGGACACCACGTAGAATTTTTTAATGTTAAACCTGGTGGTACGTAAAGTTAAAGCTAGGCTTTAAAAGGTTGAGATCCTCCACACTTGTCCTAATTTAGTTTTCTTTCATTCTCTTGAAGCTTTTCCGAATTTACGCGTTTTTATATTAAAAATTTAGCTATTTTTCGTACCAGAATACTGCTCCTACAGCCGTTCTTTTAGAAAAGCGATGGTGATTTTAGTTGTTTAAAGGACAGTTTCAGGCAGGGCTTGTTGTCCGTGTTGGGGGGGAAAGAAATACATATAGTATACTGATAAAAAAACCGAGGGAAAGACACCATGTGGAAGATACAGACCTAGGTAAGGTAAAGGTAAAGGTAAATGGGTCCCTATACTGTCCTGAGGCGCAAGGGACAGTAGAGGTACAGCCCCACCCTTTCTTTTGCCTCGGTGCTAGAATTGGGTGGGGTGGAAGAACAATATTAATATGCACCTTAAACAGAGAGGGTGACATCCCGTTGATTGGATTCATCTAGCTCATGTTAGGGAGAAGTGAGTGTTCTTCTGAAGACGAAATTTAACTTTCGGGTTCCGTAAAATGCGGGGATAGCTTGGCTTGAGAAATTGTTAGCTTCGCAACAAGGACTTTAGCACGTGCAGTCAGTTATTTTGTGTAATATCCGCCACGTTAATTTCCTCGCCCCCTCCCAAATAAAATTTGTATATCTTAATGGCACCTACGCTTTATGCACCAGTTTTTACACAAAAAGACACTTTGAGAGAAATAATAAAATTTTATTTAAATTTCAGATAACTATTACAGCATAAAAGTCTTCATGTACGTTGTTTAGCAGAGCGGCTATTTACTTCTCAGTGACTCTACTGTGAACTGTTGCACCCACTGGGACTTACATTGGGCCAAAATTGACTGAGATTAAATTCGCCTTATAACTTTGAGCCTATACCTCCATGCTACACGTCATCCAAATATGTTGCGTATTGCACTAATGACACGTATGAGTCGACAGAGACAGACAGGCAGGCAGGCAGGCAGGCAGGCAGGCAGAAGTAAATAAGGCCAGTAACGAATAAGGAACGTGTAACAGTGGGCCAACAACTGGCCTGAGGTATTTAAAGGCACTTAAAGGCTTAACGTTCAGTGTATTTTTCACAACTTTGACATCATTGTATTTAACATTTCTAATAAGCATCTGAAAATACAACAGACGAAAAGCAATAAGGTTTCAAAAGTCCTGAACCTAAGATGTGAAATCGGATGAAGACAAACTTGTCATAGAGGGCCAAAAAGAGTTTGCTTCGTGCTCAGCTGGGGTATAAGCTGATTAGACAGTATTAAAGCCGTAGAAAGGCGAAGACGTTGTACTTAAGACCGACCTTTTGCTAATTACATAACCTTATATCGGGTTAACAGAGGTCACACAGAGTTTTGCACCAGACGAAGTTAAACAGCCACTTAAATTCCCAGCATAAGTTTGTCCACGCGCTCTCTTTTGTACTTTTATGGATGTACTGCATCTTGAGTTTTCTGCTCTTGAAATGGAGCCTATGGCAGCACTGTGACATCAAAATAAATGCAAAGGTGAAGTTCACCCTAAAACAGGTGATGAAGTCCTAGAGAAGGAGTAGAGGTATACCTTTACTCTTTCTTTAACCTCGGCGCTAGATCGGGGTGGGTGGTTAACGCCACGCCCCACTTGTTTTATNCCAAAGAAAAAAAATTTTTAAGTTTTCGGGAGATATTTATGGATCTACTCAGATAGAAATATCTGATGAGCCAGTGTCTTATAGCGACATACTTTGGTTGTAACATAAATGTATCAAATGCTCATCCAGACAATTTTCTGCCAAACATCACGCTTATCTTAATCGATCAAACGTGCCTATTTTAATAAACTGCCACGCATCTGAATATAGGAAACGAGAACACAACTTAAAACCTGATTTGGAAAGCTGGCCATCTAGGCCGAAATCTGGAACTCAGAACTCCAAAGTACGAAGCAAAAATTCTGCTCAAGCAGCCACATTTTGTCCATCATTCTCGAAAGCACCAGAAAAAAGCAAGGCAGCAGTAACAAATTTCAGATTTTTTCTGTGGTTTTTAATGCTGTTTTGAAAGACTTTATATTGCAGTGACAGCATTAAGTCTATACACAGATGATAACCCAAACCACACACGACAGAGACCGAAAACGGTATTTCTTTAGACAAAATATTGTTACCTTCAGGATGTGTGAGGGGTCTCCTTACGGGCCCTGTAACAAGATCCCCCGCTGTGTTCCAGTGTTCCGAGCCTGTCGGTAAACTCACCGCTAGTTTCAAGTAGTTTCACCTCGCGGCGGAACCAGACACACACACAAAAGAAACCCCAACCAGTTAACATAACCAGTGATTAATTCTGTGTGCAGAGCCTGTTCAGCTGCACAGCTGGACATGTGAGTAACTCGCTGATCCACTGGCCAGACGGTTAAACTGACAGATTCAATAAACCTCAAGTTCGCATCAAGTTCATGTATTTTATTCAGTAAGTTCGGAAATATATGCACAGTCTGGTTTCAGTTCTATTTCAATATTATTCTCCTTTCTACGCCTAAGTCTTCCCGCTGATCTCTTTCCTTTAGATTTTAACATCACAGCCCTATAAGGATTTATCTTCTCTCCCCTGCGTGCCATATGCCCCTTCCACCCCTTCGTCCTTAATTTGAGCACCCTAATGTAATTCAATAAGGAATACAGATCCTAATGTTGCTCGTTATGCAGTTTTCTTTATCTCGCTGTTAATTAGTCCTTCTTAGATTCAGATACCTTCCTCTTGATTATTTCACAAAACGCATTCCGTCTGTATTATGCAGTACTAATTTTGTGTCTGCTGTAAATTAATACCAAAATCGATAGAGTAGAACATATAAAAAATTCCTTTTAATAGATTTTGCAAATAGGCCTATTTTCAAATTTGGTATATATATTTTTCGTTATGGGTCTATTCACACATTAATTTTGAAAGTAATAATATTCATAGTGATATATCCCCATAAATTCTAAAAGTTTTTGACGATGGTGTATAATATTGTGTGGTGATGGCTTTATGGGCTTTATCCATCATCCGAAGAATAAAATATTAAAAATATTACAAAATTAAAATCACAACGTTTCGGAAGCTGGCCCTGCTTCCGTCCTCAGGTGAATGGAGGGGGAGAAGAGAAGAACACCTATTCTGTTGGGCCCCTTAGACAGAGCTAGCCTTAATTACTTAATGTTTTTTTAATAATTTTTATCGTATATCCCCACGTTATTTCAAAACATTCCGGCCATCGTAACTCATATGTCATTGGCATCCACCCACTCGGTGTGTAGGTTTGCATTTTCTCAAGACTGTACTGTTTTAAATTTTTGCAGGTTGCGTTTTATCTAAATTATACGTACACATCGAGTTTGCACCTCACAGTAAACTTTCAAAGTCTCCCTCCATTACAAAAAAAAAACTGTTAAATGCTGTTAAGAGGGGAAAAAATCGCTGTTTGTCGTGACGAAAATTAGTAAAGCATAAACACTGTGTATGATGTGTGGGAAAATTCATATTTCTTTAAAATGTCATTGCCCTGTTAGAAAGTTACAACCACTGTACTTTCGTAGGGTTAAACTTATATTATCCTTTCCAAATCCACATTCATTTGTGATGATATAAAAAGATATTAAGCAGATGACCACTAAACACGGTAATTTTTAGTACATTTATTCAATGTTCGTCACCGAATAGACACGCATTTTATCAATGTGTACTTACCATCACGAAATATCACTTTATGCTACAGAGTCCCTTTATGATATTTTCTAAGATCATAGATTGAAACTCAAATCTCGAGGCGCATGCCGGTGAAATAAATTACAGAGCGTTTGACAATGCAAGATGAGAATCACATGCCAAGATGTGCATGCATTATCAGACAGTACAGACACACACAAAATATATCGACGCATATCCACAGTATCATCGTTAAAGCCTACCCTCTTATTACATATTGGAGGCTGTTGTTAAGTTGCAAGTCTATGAAATTTTGGCAAGTGACCCCAAGCAAGGTGTTGGCCAAGTGGGAGAAATTATGTAACGTTTGTCTTCTTTCAAACATTTCAACTAACATGGTCAAGCTAACCGCGATTTCAGGCATTCGCCGCGATCTTTTGAGATTTACACTCTTCTGGAATATAACGCAGCGTTGAGTGGCAATCTTTTACCGACGTTTCGGGACAACTTGTCGGTCCCATTTTCGAGGGTCAAGACGTCTTTTTGGCCCAACAGGCTACAAGATGTTGGATGAAAATGAAGTTGCAGTAATTCTAATATTTCTGTGTAGTTTGTTGGCTTTTAGGACTCTTTTCGCGAACAATTTATGGGTCTACCAATGGTCTGTCTTCCTTTTTTCCTTCTTCTGTCTCTTCTTCTTCTTCTTCTTCTTCTCCTCCTCCATCTCCTTCGTCTCCTTCTTCTTCTTCTTCTTCTTCTTCTTCTTCTTCTCCTTCTCCTTAATCTTCTTCTTCTTCTCCTCCTCCTCCATCTCCTTCTCCTCCTCCTTTTCTTCTCCTTCTCCTTCTCCTCCTCCTTCATCTTCTCCTTCTTCTTCTCCTCCATCTCCTTCGTCTCCTTCTTCTTCTTCTTCTTCTTCTTCTCCTTCTCCTCCTTCTCATTCGCCTTTTTCTCCTTCTTCTTCTTCTCCTCCTTCTTCTTCTTCGTCTTCTTCTTCTCCTCCTCCTCCTCCTTCTTCTTCTTCATTGCCATAGGCTTCTTATATTTTAACCAGTGCCTACTTCAGAACGATAGCCCATACAGATGTCTTCTGCTTCCTCCCCCACCTCTTGACATTCAACAATATCAGATCATTCTTAATACAGTCTAACCACCTTAATTTTGGTCTTCTTGCTTTCCTTCTTACATCTGCGTTTCCCCTGAACTACTTTCTTTACGGTCCTGTCATCAGACATTCTTACTAGATGACCAGCCCATTCTAGTCTTCTTACTTTTATTGTTCTTACAATATTTGGTTTTCTATACATAACCTGCAATTCATCATTAGTTCGGATTCTCCACCCATTTTGATCTTTCATTGGTCCATATAGCCAATGATCTATCACTTTACAAAACTCCAAACGTTTACCTGTAAGGAAAGTTGAACATAAATTCCGTAACAAAAGTAACTTGTATTTCTCTTGGAGATGGATTAACTGCCTTTAACGGAGCGAAAGCACTGTACTTCTGTAATGGCCCCGCAGTCCTGATTTCTTGTAGTATGATGACAGATGAGAGTCAATTATGCTACACATAAACACGTCGTTAGCAGAGATACGAAGTTGCTCTAAACTTAAAGGAGAGGCAGAAAATATCAGACCAGGTAACCAAAACAACATAAATTACAACTGAAAAACTCAGGTATTGTGTATCGATTCCTGGCAGGGACAAGGGGTTCAATTTCTTCCACAAAGCATTGAGAGTGGACGTGGCGATCACCGAACCTCCCATTCAAGAGTAATTGTGACTTCTTTCTCCAGGGGTATGGCGAGTGGGGCACGAAGTAAACCACTCACTTCCATCTAACACCAAGATTAAGAATGAGTGGAGTTATACCTCTACTCCACCATGAAATAATGGCGTGTGCACAGGGATAAATTAACTTTACTTTACCAAAGTCATTCCACTTCTAAGTCTTTTAAGCGTGTCTCCGTGATTTGTAATAATTTTTCTGTCATTTAACGGAAAACTTAGCGGTCCCTTGTCTTGCTTAGCAAAGTTTCCTGAAGAAAAAGCTACAGCTTTTGCGGCTATAGCGTACCTTGAGTTATGATGCATGTAATTTATTGTTCCATTTCTGTTGGGGCATTTCATTTTCGACCGAAAGGCATGCGTATGGCTCGAGGATTTAACCTTAAGATTCCTCTTCAATCCAATTATTAAGTCCATCGCACTATCCTTCATTTCCACTGACAATAATTATCCCCTCTACGAATTAACCCTTTAAAGACGAAGCGTATCTGTTTTATATAAGGACTCAGTGCGTACCGCGCTGTAAACACTCTCCACTTCGGTTATAAAAACCAGTCTCTTAATGTTTTATAAGGCAAAAGTTGCTGTTTGTTCTGAGATCCGTACAAAACACATAAACGCAATGTGGGCACCACGTAGAATTTTTTAATGTTAAACCTGGTGGTATGTAAAGTTACCGCTAGGCTTTAAAAGGTTAAACCAGTATTATATTCTGACATTAAGAACAGACTACTGGCTCTTATGATAAAAGAGCTGCTGCCTTTAGCACAGTAATTTTGCTAAGCACTTGACCCCTCATGCACTTCACAAAAGTATCATGGTATTTTCTTTTCAATCATACATTTATGGTCACCATGACGGCACAGAAATATTGTACTGATTGGGCACTATAGCCCAGTCGATAAATAAACTATGCTGAAAGAATCAAAGAATTTGGGTTTAGTTCGATCCCTGTCAGGGACAATAAGTTTTCTTCCTCTCAAAAGGGTAATAAATAGCTGTCGTAGCCACATTTCAACCCACCCAAAAGTTTACAAGGGCTGGACCTCGAGACCAAAATAGCTGAAGCGTGACGCTGAACCTTTCATCTGAATGTAGATACCGAAATTAAGCATATGTGGAGCTATAACTTCACTCCTCACTACGTCTTCAGGGCGTGGAATTCAATAGGTACAAAGACAGCTGTATATTCTACTGCATTAATCACGTGTAAGAGAGAAAAATGGCCACAAACAGAGTAGTTTCTGTGTGTAAAAGTACAATTTATGTTACAGATAACAAATACATTGTCACGCTCCAGTTCAGGATATAAATTTTGCATTACTTCCATGTTCAAGTTACGGTATAAATGCAATTAAATTGTACTGCAATGTGGACAGACATTTGGTGTGAAATTTTACTTCCTTCAAGAATTGGAAGGGTAAATATTCTGTGAAATCTGACAGAGCCAATAATTCGAAAATATAATAATAATAATAATAATAATAATAATAATAATATTGTACTTGTAGCAGAACTTGCTATATAACACTAATTTCTTTATCGTATCTGATGCAAACTTTAAACTTCTTAGCCAGGGCCAAAGCAGCCCACTAAGTGGTGAACAGAAGGCATTCCTTTATATCGTCTATCGTTTACGACACATTCCATACAGCCCTATACAGTGTAACATCATACTGTAAGACAATATCAAGAAAAGTATAAAAATAAAACTAAACACTAGGCATTTCTAAAAAAAAATGCTATATGTTTTCCAAAATTTCCATTTCAATGCTAGTTTAATTCATATGAATTTTATAAACGTTTTCGATTCTTAAGTTACTGTAATTTGTGTAACCTTTTTATTTTTCCTTGATGGAGGTTTGACATGAAAATAGGTGTGGAGGTACCTGCCATAAGACACCTGGAGATACAATAACCGGTGTTTTGCGAGAACACTGAGCCACAATCGTAGCAATTCTACATTAACGTAATGACACGCTGCTCTTCCCTTTAAACATCTAACTCTTATTTTACAAGCGCATGTAAGGGGTTGAACCTCCTTCAGAGTAATTTACATTCGTAGCTATCATTTTTAACCCCCACCCATCCCCTTTCGTTCGCTACATCCAGTTCTACAAAACAGTTAAAATTTTATTTAGCTTAAGGCAATACGTGTCAGAATACAGTGGAGAAGCTGCACTTTTAAACAAACTTCATAAGTAAGGCACGATGTTTTGTTTTATAATTTTCATGAGTTAAAATATCATCCATATATCTCTCGAATATGTGATTATTCTAGGAAAAAATACTAAACATATTAAGGGAAGTAACGAGTGGCTGAAAAAAAAACCCTTCGCTTTTTATTGTTAGATGAACCATCGTGGGATGTTTGGAATCCTTAACGAGGGTTCTGTAGAAAAATAAAATTAAAAAGGAACAAACATTCTGTAGTCTAATGCAAGTAACTTACAGGTAACAGACCTTATAAGCTGAAAGCAAGTGAGCAGGAAGGAAACCAACCCTCACATCAGTTTGATATTACCGTGTATTTTAACATAAATCTAACATTGACGAACAAATGCATAAGAAGAAGCGACCTTCATAGAACGTATTTGAAGACCCCTACATATGTTTCAGCAAGAAAGTTGCCATATTCAGGGGGTTTTTTAACAGGGAACTACAACAACATTTTGCAACCAATCATGTGCAAGCATGTACTGTATAATTGGATGTAAAGAGTTTTTGTAATTCCCTGCTATAAAAACCCCCCTGAAGATGGTAACTTGTTTGCTAAAACAGGTGTAGGGGCTCTCAAATATATTTTATACATATCACTTATCTTTTCCGTTTGTTGGTTGATTATAGATTTAATCCCCACGCATTTTAACAGGAAGGGACAAAACTGCTATTCAGATGTTATATCCAACCAACACTACTTCACGCCGAGACAGCGTAGTCTGTATAGTGAATAGCCTACGGCTGGACTGTCGGGGGTTCGAATCCCGGTCAGGATATGAGATTTTTCTCTCATCCACAAGGGCCATACAGGCTGGGGGACCCACCCAGCCTCCTATCCAATTGGTACTGGTGTCCATGTCCGGAGGAAAAGCAACTGGAGCAGGAATTTGACCACTCAAATTTATCTAGATCCAAGGTTAAGTACAAGTGGAGCTATACCTCCATTCCCCTATTTGTCTTCACGGCGTGGATAAGGACAAATTTATCTTTTATCAACGTTATCTCAGCCTGTGATAAGTATTCTTCATTACACGAGTGTCACTCTCGAGCACTCATCGGGGTCATAGGGGAAATGATAATATTAAAATGGCTAATAAATTTCATTTTTATAAATGTTAGAGGATGTGGTATATATTCACGGCATCGAACTGCAGACGGTTAAACACCGCGTCTTCACGTTAAAATAGCAAACGCCTAGAGAAATCCTCTTTTTTTAATCCGAACTATTAAGCTTCTATTACAAATACTATTATCGAAAATTAAGCATATTTGTAGTAACGAACACAAAAATGATAATTCTCAGCAATCATAAAACTTTTTCTTGAATTACTGATTTGGTGAAATATCACTGCCAACTCTAAAATGCATAGAAATTCGACGCTGACGTCTTCTTGTAACTCATAACAAGAGTTTATAGGCCCACGTCTCTGTCAGCTGCATAGGAGATTTCACAGGGGGAGGCGACGCTTGGTAGGGAAGGTTGAAGGAGTGCAGACTCTCGTGTCAGGCAAGGTAGGAAACACTTGTGAGGTTTAGCTAACAATGTATGATGTCACGCCTGCGTCTCTGTCTAACTGATGCGTTACAGGCAGGCTCTTTACTTATTAAAAGAGACAATGCAATGTGAATAATAATAATAATAATAATAATAATAATAATATGCAGTACAAGTGGTCCCGATAGTAATTTCAGCCACGGGAATAATTCCGAAGTCACTGTCACAAAGTCTAAAGAGACTTAACCTGCACCCAAACACATTTATACAAATGCAAACAGTGGTAATTCTTGGCACATGTTCAATTGTAAGGAATTTTCTAAATTACACATAAGACCACCGAGCCTAATCCTGTTGATAGTGCAGCCCAGGATAGGTGAATATTTCCCAGCTAAAGTTGAGAAGTGAGAAATTCGGATAATAATGTACACCTCGATAAAAGGCGAAACTTAGTTGGAAAGCTTGAATAAATAACCTTAGATAGCAGAATAATATTAAAATGTATATAAAAAGTTGAGACAGAGTGGACAGGATAGTGGAGGGCTCTTGTGCACAGTAATGAAATTTCGGGTCGCGTAAAGATGGGTAGCATTTTTTCAAAAAAATTGATCAGGAATGACTATCTTTCACGGTGTGATTTGTGGTGGAATTTAAAATAAAAGAAACCCTATCTTAGGGCCAACAGTGGATAAGTATCTTCCTTTCGTCTCCACCACATGCTATGATTTGCAAGTGACTGACACGTGCAGGAATTCTGCAGTACTTGGCAGCAATCGTCGCTGTTCCAAGTACAGCCATGCTGTCTTGATACTATGCTGAAAAGCAGACTCATCCTATTTGTAGGTTTATATTTCAAGAAGCGAATATTGGTGATCCCGCCTATACAGGCGAAATAGGGGGCCGTGTAGGGCGCCGAGATAAGTGGGGTTCCCAGTTGGAAGGAAAACATTAAATTGAACAAGACCGGCAGTCTACATACAAGGCAATATTGAGGTGCGTTCGCTTAATCATTTTTGCCGTGGAAAAGTAATAAGTATTAGACATTATCAGTATGTGTCCGCGTTCTTCCTGAATTACCCAGCATGCATAGCGCATCTTTTACGCACAGCATTATATTGTCATCTGTGATCTGTCTAGCTCTACTGTATTTTTCCACGTTACCTCCTAAACGGCACGATTTACGGAAAATATTTGTTGAACATAAAATGTGTGTTTTCATTTTCTTTACAACTTTTTCTCAAAAATTTCTCATTTTAAAAAGAATTCAGCCAAACAGTAACATAAATGTACAGAGGTTTTCTTGAAAGTTACCCGTTATTCTTGTCAGATTTTAACGAAACTGGAATATTCTCCACACATTTTCGAGAAATCATTTAATACCAAGTTTCATGAAAATTTTTCCAGTGGGAGCCGAGTGGCTCCATGCGGACGGACGGACGGACGGACGGACAGGCAGGCAGGCAGAGAGACATGATGAATCTAGTAAACGCTTTTCGTAATTCCGCGAAGGCGCCTAAACCTGTATAAATTTTAAAAGGCGAGTTTACAGAACTGTAATCTGTTTTCTATTACAGTCCAAGGCATAAGGTTTCCGATGCACGGTCTCATACTGTAGTACGTACTGCCGGTAGGCCAGTATCTGATCTCAGAAACTGTGGGTGGGCAGGAGGACAACACAAATAACTACGCCTCTGTCTAAAAGAAAACATTAAAGACAAAACAGGCGCAAAATATTTCTGTGTTTGCCAAAATTCTGAGTTAAGGTCTACTTTTGGGTTTGGAAGATGGGGCAGGCGTCGAGTGCATGGATCGTCTATGTCGCCCGTTTCTAGCAGCCAGCAACGCGACGCCCATTGAGATGAATACAATTAACGAATTATAATGGCGCATTATTTGTAAGTGTAGAAAACCATTTGATGTCCGAAAATAATAGATCCGTTTAAATGCGGTATTGGTGATATACAAAACAGGGATGCCTCAGTGGCTTAGTGAACGGACTTTAATTTTACCCTCCTACAAAAATTTTATAATCAATCGGTATTTATTAACGTGTAGGCTTAACACTAAAAGTGCCTATTACAAAGCCAGCACAAAAACACAAATACAACACAAAAACAACACAGATACACAAAACAAACACTAAACGAACAAACAAACTAATAATAATAATAATAATAATAATAATAATAATAACCGAAATTATGAGAAAGGTAACGTCGTCACCCTCATCGCCATGAAGGCGTATAAGGGGAGTAGTGTTTTGACTCCATTCACTCTTAACGTAGGCACTAGATGGAGATAATGCCTTAATTTAATATCCCACAGCTTTAACCTTCAGAAAAACCTCGGTACACATTGAGTCGGAGGCTGGGTGGGCCCCAGGGCCAGTAGGGATTTTTTTTGTGGAAATGAAAATTCGCTGTTTCTACCGAAAAGCCTACACGTATATTAGTATCATATTCCTGCTTCCTTTAAAAACAAACCTAATATTGTTACATTATAGAATTTAAATTGTAATAAACAAATTAATACGCCTATTGCATTTTTCGTTATTCTAGAAAAGGAAGTCTTTATTTTATTTTATTTTGTGGAAAAAAATATATCTATGGCGGCAAACCTTTATGCTAATTTCCACCACCTGTACAAAGCCAGTGTGGAAGTAATTGGCTACTTTTTCATTAATCTGTAATCTGAGCCACCCGGCATTCCAGGTTATAAAACTGTAAGGATTTAAATGTTACCACATCTCTTGTTAATTGAGACAGTTTATGCGTTCTATACAATTCGTTAGTCTGTGTGTCCGCGTGATGTAAATGCTTCGCGGCTCTAAATCTCCCCCCCCCCCACCCCACCCCACCCCACCCCGACAGCAATGCACTATGGTATTTTTTACGCGTTTTATGTGACTACATAAAGAGGAAAATTGGTTAAGAGCACATAGAAAGGGAAAGAAAGAGAAATATCTGTGCCGCAAAGAGAATGAGAAAAATATGGAGACTGGCGGGCGTCACAATATAAAAAAAAAGGAACTGGAGGTAACAGACAACAAGAATCAAGTTGGTGTACAGATATATTACATTGAAGAATAGTAAAATTAATTCCAGCTAATACCTAAGTGTAAATTGACAGACTGCTCGTGTTGTGAGGTTAAATATAAACCCATATTTAACCCTCTAAAGCCCAGTGGTTACTTCATGTACCACCAGGTTTAATATTCACAAATCCTACGTTCTGCCCACACAGTGTATTTATGTGTTTTGTATGAACCTCAGAACAAACAGCGATTATTTCCCTACGCGACATTAAGTGATTGGTTTTGTAACTGTGTTGAAGAGTGTTTACTGCGCGGTACGAACTGAGTATTTAATGATATTTATACAGGCTACGTTCCGTCCCTAAAAGATTAGTTCACAGCAACCTGGCTTTGCTTCTGATTAGTGTAGTATTCTTTAATATCACCGCAAATCATATGATATGCAATACCATTCACAGTGCCGCCTAAGCTTCTGTTACTTGCTACCGCTCTAACGTTGGGATCGTGAGTTTGAATCCCACTGCTTGAAGCTTATTCCCTTTCATTCCGAATCTGAGTGTAATTCGCAGACCTAACGCAATTTGTAACAAATTTCTGCAGAAAATATTTAGTCATCAAACAAAGACAGCAAGAAAGAAGTCCCCTCTATTCTTCAACGTCTTGACCCTTGAAGATGGGACCGATAGGTTGTCCCGAAACGTCGGTAAATTATTACCCCTCGCCCCAGAAGACGGCAGATCTCATTAACATAGCGGCGGAAGCCTGAAACCAAGAAACCTTTTGTTCGATATCTCTGAAGACTGGGGCAGTGGGCTTTAACAAAAAATCGATGTCAATCGACGAGGGGTCATATCCGAGAAGACTTTATCTTCAATGCTATACTGCGTTCATAATATCTGTGAAGTCGACGTAAGTTCAAGCAGAGGATGAGGAAGTAAATTTGCGGCCACCTGCTGGTCACCCAGCTGGCGATTTTCCCATAAAATTGTTTCACGCGATGGCCGTCTAAGGGCTGAACAGCATGCTGCCAGGGATACAGCACATGTAGAGTGATACACCTTGTGTCTTAGTGGCGTAAGGGATTCGTTGTTAATTGAAAAATGTGTTGTCCATAATTTCACAGTTCTGCGATACTAATGGCAGTTCAGTCCAATCACATTTACATCCTACTAACAACCAGGAAAGCGAGGTCATTTTTACTACCGTAACGGTCAGAGTGCCAAACCTGAAAAAGCATTAGGATTCTTTAAGAAACAGTCCACGCCCTCAACGCGGAGGACCGCCTTCGATGTCAGTCCAGCCCACTTGGGACTTTAGGGAGAAAAAAGAGGCATTAGTAGAGGGGGACAAACCGCCTAAACCACGGTACGCTTTTTGTAAGATAAATTACATTATATAGATGGCGCAATAGTCACAAGACTAGATATTGAGCAATAGAAAACGTACGGTAGTTTTGTTGTGTTCTTGAGACAGTACGTGCAAATGTTCAGGAAAGAATTAAACAATATATGAATGAAGAAGAAACGCATTTTGAACATTTAAAGCATTCAATACATTTTAGTATTGTACCAAAAATGTTCAATTATCATGATGTATCTAATGTCAAGGAAATTTTGTGCCACTCTGTATAAAAACATTTAGTTTATACCTCACAGAGAACACGGTGTACTTCCATTACATTGAAATATCAATTAATACTGCATGGGTAAATAATGGTTGCTTAATGTAACAATCTTCGACCACTTTGGAGACCCAGGCGTAGATGGCAGGATAATATTAAAATGGATCTTAGGGAAGCGGGATGGGTGGGCATGAACTGGATTGAGCTGGCTCAGGATAGGGACAGGTGGTGGGCTCTTGTGAATGCGGTAATGAACCTTCGGGTTCCATAGAATGCGGGGAATTTCTTGACTAGCTCTGAAACTGTTAGCTTCTCAAGATGGCCTCTGCTCCATGGAGTTAGTTAGTTAGTTAGTTAGTTAGTTAGTTAGTTAGTTAGTTAATTAGTTAGTTAGTTAGTTAGTTAGTTAGTTAGTTAGTTAGTTAGTTAATGTAAGAATCTTACAAAACGCTTAAAAATTCTGTGTGTACAAAATGCAGAGTCGTATTGTTAAACTTAGTGGTACGTATAGTAACGACTAGACTTTAAAATGCTGCACAGTGTGAGGTACTATTGGTTGTGTTCGAGCGGTCCATTCAATTCCCATCTCACAGACGACAGCCAAGTAATAACATTAGACAGCCAAAGTTATTTTCACCATAGCGTTCGGTATAGGTGTATAAGGTTTTGAGTGTGTGTGTCCATGGCGGAGGGTATAGCTGTTCGGTCGGTTGACAGGCTCTGAAGAGGTTTTGAGTCGGGTTATAATTGTGGGTTGTCACCCACACTAGCTGCAACGCAACCTTCTTTCTTTCCATTCCGGGCGCGTTATTATCAGGATTTCTTATTTCTTCTTCTATCTCTGTGTTACACGCCCCTCCATTACTCTGCAGTTTATTTCATTCCATTTCATTTGAAGAAACATCCTCCTGCCCCTTTCCAACCTTTCCGCCACTTACTGTTGCTTCGTTGTTTTATTTCATCGAATGATGTTTCTTAACTTCAAAAACGACCTAAATCACAATCCGTTTAACCTTTTAAAGCCTAGCGGTAACTTTACATACCGCCAGGTTTAACATTAAAAAATTCTACGTGGTGCCCACATTGCGTTTATGTGTTTTGTACGGATCTCAGAACAAACAGCAACTTTTGCCTTATAAAACATTAAGAGATTGGTTTTTATAACCGAAGTGGGGAGCGTTTACAGCGCGGTAGGCGCTGAGTCCTTATATAAAACAAATACGCTTCGTCTTTAAGGGGTTAAGTAACTGCCAGTAGGTTCAGATTGCTTGCTACAAGTCGGAGTTGAAAAGGCGAACACTTGTCGAAGTACAAATGGGACATATTTCTTATTATCACAGATGAATAATAGGACGTTTCGTAGTCATTCCCTCTTCTACCTGTTGACAGCAGGTGCCGAGGTTGTTTTCATTTTCACTTGATCACACTCAGACACACACCACAGTCGCTATGACTCCTCTGGGCGAGGGATCAGCCCATCGCATAGACCTCTACCTGACAACACAAACACTCACAAGAGACAAACATCCACGCCCCCCGGTGAGATTCGAACCCACGATCCCAGCAAGCACTCGACTGCAGACCCACGCCTAGGCTAAAATTTTATAAGCTCCTTCTCAAATCCATTATAACTACTTATACTGGATTTGCAGATAAAAACTTTTAAATAGAATCATAAATCGAAGAGAAGTGTAGAAAAATCTGTGGTTAAAGGTGGTGTTATTTATCAGTTATTCACACTGGAGGAATATATTTAATTTATAGACGAAGCAAAAAGGCTTATTTATAAGCAACGTTATTATTAATTATACGATAATCTCATATAGTTCTAAGTAAATAAATAAGAAAACTTATAAGCTGACCTAACCAACCACATGCAGCACAGTACGTCTTGAGTACATAACACGGGCTCAGCTAGGGATTCCCAGCCGCGTATGGGACCTGAAGGTACGTCACCCTTTTCACAACAGCCCGCCAGTCGCCCCTATCCTGAGGAACTAGGTAGATGCAGTCCGCAATATCCTACCCGATTTCTTTTAAAATACATTTTAGTGTTATCTTCCTATCTACGTTTTGGTCTTCTAAACGGTCTATTTCCCCACCAAAACCCTCCGTGCATTTATATTCTTTCTCATGCGTGCCATATGCTCCTCCCATCTCAAATTCCTTGATTTTTTTAACCCGATAAGGGATCTGAGAGTGTGAAAATCTCTAATCTCCTCCCTGTGAAATTATATGCCTACTTAAGTAATTTAATTGACCCCACATTTGTAATAATAACCCCCTTTATTAGCAATTTCATACCCAATGGTAACCAAATGTAACACGTTCACAAACTGTTCACTTTGCCCACACAATACGCGCCTGCGTGTGTTATGTAAGTTTACTAAACGAAAATCAGTTATTTCCACAAACATTATTCACCGACTGAGCTTGTAATTGGTATTGCAATTGTGAGGTACGAAGTTATAATTTGTGTGCGTGTATGTGTGTGCGCGCGCGCGCGATTTTGTGTGTGCGCGCGCGCGTGCGTGTGTGTGCCAGCGTGTGTAGTGAGCGTGTGCGAGCGTGCGCTAGTGTGCGTGCGTGTGCGTGCGTGTGTGCGCCAACGTGTGTGGTGAGTGTGTGCGTGCGTGCGTGCGTGAGCTAGTGTGCGTGCGTGTGCGTGTGTGTAGAGCTATCACAAGGCAACACAAGCAAAGCACAACACAACCAGACAATAAATAAACTAAACACACCTTCACGTGAAGATAACGTAAAGCAATCTCTTAGAGGCCCGGAGAGTTCTTGAGGGTTCCAGGAGGTTGAGGCTCCCAAAATTTCTAGACAAACCTCACATGAAGATGGTAAGGTTGTCAGCCTTACGCATCGGCCGCCTTTACCCCTAGCAAATATTCGTGGTACTCAGTTCTGTTAGAGGCTGAATATTTTAAAGTAACAAAACAAAATAACGTTCACTCCCCAAAAATAATACCGAACTATAATCCAACAGAATGAATTCTGGCACAGTCAGCAAAGGAAATCAGCGCAATTCCCCCACCACCACACTAAATATTAAAACAGTGTTCAAGGGCTCAAACAAGTATTATCCTATGCACTTTTCATACAGCCAGTTCGATCTCAAATCCTATTTTGCATAAGAGCTAAGTAAATTTTTAAACATATATTATCATTTCCTGTTAGAGTATTCCATACGGAAGGTCAAAGATAATCGTAGTCAGCTGGAATTGAAAGAAACGAGTCAATTTATTTCATGTTGATCCTAAACATAAACATAAGCATAGAAATTTTATTAATCTATAGTAATTGGACTGGTGTAGAAATAAATGAAAGGAAGTCTAAATTTATACTTTGTCTCTTTACCACACTTGAAGAGGAGGAAAGGTTACAATTTTAAGAAATACGATAACAAGCACAAATTTCGAACAAATTAAAGATCAGGGTGAATTCGTGGAATGTTCATTACAGTTTATTACTTCATTGTTTATACGTCTGCTTGTCTTCATACGGTTTTTTATATGAGTGTGAAAATTTATCTCCGCATAAATTGAATGTGTTTAAAAAGAGTATGCTAAATATAAGAGACAACGCGCATTTGAATTTTGTTATTTAAGTCCGGATAACGTACTTTGCACAGCGAATAAGTAAGTGGTGGGTGAGCGGGGTTCGAATTTCGCCAGATGAAAGAAATTTTTCTCTACTCCAAATCGTCCAAATGGGCTCTGAGACCTCAATCAACCTCCTACTGAATGGGTAACTGGTTTCCTTTCCGGGGACAAATCCGTCAGGGTATGATTTTGACCACACACATCCTTCTAGTGCCGAGTTTAAAAATGAGTGGAGCTGTAAACCTTCTCCCTCTATACACCTTCATGGCGTGCACAGGGACAATTTGGTATATTTTTATCTTGCTTGTTTACGATAATATTCTAACATTGTATAGTGACTCGCTACGGGCTGGGCGGTCCGGCGATCGAATCCCTGTTAGAGGCGAGACTTGCCGCACCCGTCCAGAGAGTCCTTGGGGCCTACCCGGTCTCCTGTGCAAAGGCGTAAGGGATCTTTTTCCCCGGGGGTAATGCGGTCGACCACCCACTCACATCTAGCGCCAAGGTTAAAGGAAGAGTAAAGCTATGCCACCACTACCCTCTGTAACTTTATGGCGTGTTATGGGGTAAAATTCACTATTTTAACATTTGTAGAAAGGAAGAAAATAAGCCATAATACTCTGTATTCTTATTGTTATTCTTATAGCATGCTTTGTTGGATACGAATTCAGAGTTATAACCACCAAACCGCGACTCTAAAATTTCTTTTCTAGGTATATATGAAATTGGTTATAGCGTAAAAGTTTCTGCTCATTGCCTGAGAGGTTCTGTCGATCACGTCAGCTTTGTGTTCATAAGCAGAAATACAGGTCAGCGTACAAGCAATGCGTATTCAATACATGGCCTAGTGTTTACTCTCGAAATTGAAACATGCAACACAATATGAGGGGTCCAGTTCTAGTACTGCTGTTACAAACATCCCTCCTACCATTTCGTTTCCCTCATCGGAGGGACTTTAAACCCCTCCATTTCCACCCCTCCCATACATCACCCCAATCTTTTGTTAAGATGCTATTGTAAAATGAGTCACATAGAATCATCGTCAAAATTAATATAATAGGGAATGGGTCTATACAGGAACAATAACACAAGAAAGAAATGGAAGCTAATAAAATATAAAGAGCACGAAGATGGAAGATATAACGTAGAAGATACAGACAAGTTTTGTGTTTACGCTTCTGAACACAATATACATATAGGTGTATATAATGATATTTGAAGAACTGTACATATCAGCCGTTCCTCGAGTTTTGAGAACCGAATAAAAGAGAAAAAAAATAAAGAAATTCCTTTTTAGTTACCACCTGTCCCTTCCGAGGGTCGGTGAACAATAACTACGGCTAACGTCATGTAACAAGTAACATGCAGCGTGTAACTCATAAGCTACTTGAAAGTTTATGTAACGTGTCTGTTTCAGGCACTTACCTTAACCCTTTAAAGACGAAGCGTATCTGTTTTATATAAGGACTCAGTGCGTACCGCGCTGTAAACACTCTACACTTCGGTTATAAAAACCAGTCTCTTAATGTTTTATAAGGCAAAAGTTGCTGTTTGTTCTGAGATCCGTACAAAACACATAAACGCAATGTGGGCACCACGTAGAATTTTTTAATGTTAAACCTGGTGGTACGTAAAGTTACCGCTAGGCTTTAAAAGGTTAATAAACTTCTATTTTAAATTTTGAGTTTCTCACAGCAGGGTTTCTGAGTAGGCAGATATTCTAAAATACCACGCCGTGAAGACAGGTAAATAGTTACGGACGCTTCGCAGTAGACTAGTGCTTCCATCTTCAGGGTCAAATTGTCTTAGACACTACGTAACATCTCACATACCGGAAGACTTGAATTTTTGTGGCAAAATTCGCTGGAAAAGGAGGGGTAATGGGTCAGTATGAAGTTTCCCTCTTACACAGGTTGGCAAAAATACATATTATAAAACCCGCAAATTTGCATCCATTTCCTAAGTGAGATTCGAAACCAGGATCCCAGTTTTCCGACTTCTGCGCTAACATACTTGCAGGCACCGCCACTGCAAGCGGTATTTTTATAACCACTTGTCATTGGTGTATCTAGTAACACGAGTCATAGATCTACACGGCCCAATCCTTCGGAACCCTAATAATTTACAAAGAACTTTTAAAAAAAATTGTTAAAACCCGCTCTGTACCAACAAAATATTTCCTTCTTTCTCGGTCCTTTTATGACGTATTGCTACTAAAATCAATGGCAGAGGCAGTGAAACCTTATACTTTAACAGTGATAATTTAAAAAATTAACTTTTCAGTTTTCCGGGTTTAATTTCAGTTAATTATTTTTACATTCTACATGTAGGGTTTCTTTGCCAGACTGGGGACGGACAACGTCTGATACACACACACACATTTATATCTAGAATATGTCAGTGGGGGGAAAAGTGTACAATTAGTTTTTAAAAATGTACAGAACGCATTATGTTTCACAAATAACATGCTAGGAATTTTATTTTCTAACCACATTCCACATCCCCGGCTACAAAACTGACCATTGGGTTCTTCGACCTTTATCTGAAAAAATATTTTGTTACAAAAATTACTTTCTGTGTAATAGAGTACTACATGAAATCAAATTATTAACACATTGGTATTTAACATAGTAACATGTAACATTAGTGTTCAACGTATGATGTAATTGGACGCACAGTGGATTGTCGTCATTCAAGTGAATACACCGACTATGTACATAATGTCCCTTACTCAAGAGTTTAACTGCATAATTTTGGTAGAGTCCCTTAACACTCGGAAGAGAGTCGAGGGAAAAGCTATAGGTCCTGCCAAAACATGAATCTCTGTCACTGCATGACGTAGATTCTTTTACAACAAGCCTAAAGTCAAATTTATGCACAGCTCTAACCACATACAACACTTCAAGAAATAACTGTAAAAGGTTAGCCTTTTAAAGCCTAGCGGGTACTTTACGCAGCACCTGGTTTAAAATTAAAAAATTCTACATTGTAGTGACATTGCATTTATGAGTTTTGTATGGATCTCAGAAGAAACAGCAACTTTTGCCTTATAAAACATTAAGAGATTGCTTTTTATAACCGAATTGGAGAGTGTTTACAGCGCGGTACGCACTGAGTCCTTATATAAAACAGATTACGTTCCGTCTTTAAAGGTTTAATTCACACGCACAAACACAACTGAACTCCAGCCAAATGCATTTTTAACTGGTATACATCTGTTTTTGGTCACAGACTAGGGACGATCATCTTTCTCCACAGCAAATCAATGCCAAGGTCACTTGCAAACTCCACGGTCAATAACTATACATACTCGCACATTACCTCACCTTGTACCACATATCTATAGAGCGACTAGTTTCGGGCTGGACGACAGAGGTTTGATTTCCAGTCAGAGGAGGGATTTTACTCTAGGTCGCCGCGTCTTTACCGGTTTTGGCATCCATTCAGTGTCCTATTGACTAGGTGAGACGTGGTTAATATTTGCTGCTTTTAACTCCACACGCATTTATGCCTTTATAGCAGGGTGATCATAGAAATTAAAGTATTTCTTTATGTAGAGTGATTTTATTTTATCTGACAACTCGCCTTACTGCGCCACTTATACCGTTTCGCGTCAAGGGAGGCAGGTTTGCTCTCTCCGCTCTTCGAATCTGCCGTTAGTCGGGGTCCAAATTTTTGATTCAATGTACTGCAGTTAATATTAGACTTTAACTTACCGTATTCGAGTAACGTTCTGGAACGCGTTTCTTTCGGCTTGACGACACGCTTCATACGTAAAAGACGGGTTGTTTATTGCAAGTCGGGAATTTATAAGTTAAGTAAGCCTGCGACCGGTGACTAGCGACAGTTGCCAGATAAAATAATAACTCTGTACAAACATATATAAATCTAAACCATTACACGTACACATGCATGTAACAATTCATCTTATATGTAGAAATCACAAATTGACCACAAGGGCTTCAATTGCGTGAATGTGAACTACAAACACAAATACTAAATCAGAGTAAAATTTTTGCGGGCGTCGATTGGAGACTCATATCCCCCTGCACCTAATTCAAAAAGCTGTACATTATGAGGGTGTTTGTTTTAACTGCAGACCTTATGCACTTTATAAACTTTCAAGTACACAGTGTTTCAGACAAACGAACTGTTAACGTGCGGGGTGGAGGGTACTAAACCGAATGACATACGCAAGGAGGAAATGTTCAAACAACTGATTGCTTTTAATGACATTCTTCCGCCCCACAAATTGTTGCTCAGTATTGGGGTACTGCCAGCAACTGCCCCGATCCGCACCCAGCGGGTGTGCAAGTTCCATTTATCAATGAAATCATTCCTCTCGGGCAAATTTATCTGTGCACTTTTCCTGTCCTTTAATTATAAAATGTTTAGGCTTCTTCTGCCTCTCCTTTTCTGTAGTCGATCTCTTGTTTCTCTAATTCTCTCCCTATTTTCCTCTCTCTTTCCTTTGTCTCTCTCCTTTTCTCTTTCTGTTTTCCTTTGTCTCTCTTATCCTTTTCTCTCCTGTCTTTCTTTTTTTTCTTTCTTTCTTTCTTTCTTTCTACATATATTTTTCTTTGTGTCTAAATCTCACTTTCTTACTTAAATACTGTTCTTCCTTCTTTCCTTTCTTGTTTGTCTCTCTGTCTTTAACTTTCTTTCCTTTATACCTCTCTTTCACTCCAGCATTCATAAGCGTAACTTGGCTAATACCACCTGGGGGGGGGGGGGGGGCAAAACTGACCGTGCATATGAGGAACTTTATTCTGAAAATGAGTCAAATTTGAAAGGGGGGAAAATTGGTCCCATAGAACGCAAGTTTTTCGTTTTCTTTTTTCTGTCTATTGTTTGTTTGCCATTATTCAATTCAGTAACCAAATAAACCATTCTTAGGTTGAAAAAATATTGCTCCCCTTGCCCCCCACCCCCCCCCAAGTTACGCCTATGCCAGTATTTTTTCCTTCCTTTCGTCCTTTTCGTTTAATTCGTTGAGGCAAATTTATAGTCTACGCGATATAAATGTTACTATATATAAACCAGTACACAAAATTTCACACGTAAAAGTATATTTATCAGATGGTAAAGCAATATTAATTACTTGTCATTTATACGTGGCAAACTAAACAACGTCGCGCTATCCTGCATTCTTATATAAGCGGTCTTTGGAAGTATGTATCCTGCAGAGGAACGGTTGGTAACAATGACAGAAATCTCTACTACCCTCCATTTTTCTACCTCAATAAAAATCTTAATATTATGAGGATCCTATCCACCTCCTCCCCCCAAAATATCTCCCATCCTGTTGTATAACAATCATTTACCCTCCACAAACACACACAAAAAAATAATTTCATGATCTGCTCTCCCTAGAATATCTGGACAACAAGGGCATATATCGACGGACGTTTTCTCTTATAGTGAGAGGAAGAAAGATCTCTTAGGAATAGAAACTTCACAAACAACAAATCGTTAAGGGAAGGAACCAAAACGCCTGTCATATTTCAAATAAAGAACAAGAGATATCGTTGTCCATATACTGACCAGGCTACGGGTTCAACAACGGAGGAATTGTGGCTCAGTTCTCGGCAGGTGTAATGTCCGGATTAGTTCTCTGATCCGACCAGTCTCCTATTGAACTGATACCTATGAAGCATTCCCCGCATGTAAAACAACCGGGGTGTAAATGTGGTCACTTACATCTACTGCCAAGATGAAGAATCAGTGGACGTATACCTTCATTCACCTACGCCTTTGTGAGGCGTATTGGGACAGCTTTAACATTCCACGTTACACAACGCAATCACTTGAAGGCATCCACTAATATAACCAGAATAACAGCAATATATGTAAGAAAGCTCGGATGTTGGTGTCACATACTGTCACCGTAGTAGGTCAGCTGTCATGACGTGTTATACTGACAGGCTTATAGTACTTTCTACTTTTGAATGTAATATTACTGACAACACGAGACCGAATTCTATATATTAGACGTATTGTATATATTACTGTGAGCCATTATAACTCAGTCGGTATAGCGACTCACTACGCCCTGGACTGTCCGGGGATCGAACCCCCGCGGAAGCGAGATGTTCCGCATCCGTCCAGACTGGCCTTGGGGCCCACACAGCCTCCCGTAAAATGGTTACCGGGTCTCTTTCCCGGGGGTAAAGCGGCCGGGGCGTGGCCTTGACCACCCACCCCCTCTAGCGCCGAGGTTAAAGAAAGAGTAGAGCTATACTACCTCTACTCCCCTTCCGGGCCGTAATGGTCTGTTCTAGGGTGAACTATATATTATTATTAAAATGGTTTGTACGCTAACCACTAGACAACCGAGTCTAACAACTGTCATTTGACTACGTCTTGAAACACCTGTTGGTGTAACACGCAAATGAAAGAAGTTTTTGTATAGGCCACTTTTGTAGTAAGGAACTGGCCATGGAACTTACAGCATTTTTCGGTGTTGCTTCAATGTCGGTAGTAAAAGAAATTGTATTGAGACCTGGATAACAGTCTACATAAAAGAGTATCTTAAGCAGTGGAAATGATAGCATTATAAACATTACGATGCGTGCACCAAGATAACACGACGGCTACTCCAATGACGCAATAAAATAACGTTTCATTAGTTTTTATGACAAATTCACGACATGTTCCCTACATGTGAATAAAAAGATAAGCTGGTCAGTTTTTTTTAAATAAAATGATTTTCTTCTGGGGTGTAGACGCGCTAGAATTTGACTGGGTCCAAACATAGGGCTTGTTCGAAATTAAGTACGTTGGTCTATTGATAGGATGAAACTTGCCGCAATATACGACGGATATTTTTGTACAGATAAACTCATAAAATTAACTGCCCATTATATGCGCCTACAATTCTTGTGTTTATTATTTTATTACGATATACTGCCGAAATTTTTTAGATTTATTAAAGTTAGTTTTATTTACTTCCTGTAGTTGAGACGACAATGAAACACACACAAATAACATAAGGAACTCTGTGGGAAATTAACTTTAAAAATGCCACAATATTAATATACTATCGTGCATAAATCTTTGGAAAGTTGTCATTAAAATTACGCGTAAAGAAATTTAAATGTTGTAAACTTTAGATACATCCATCATTGGTTATTTATTTAGAACGTACTTAGAAATTTAACCATTTAAAACCTAGCGGTAACTTTACGTACCATCACGTTTAACATTAAAAAATTCTACGTGGTGCCCACATTGCGTTTATGTGTTTTGTACGGATCTCAGAACAAACAGCAACTTTTGCCTTATAAAACATTAAGAGATTGGTTTTTATAACCGAAGTGGAGAGTGTGTACAGCGCGGTACGCACTGAGTCCTTATATAAAACAGATACGCTTCGTCTTTAAAGGGTTAATGCCCAATTCTTTGATGTTTTATTTCAAAACTTAGCCTTTCAAAACTTCAGTGTGTATGATATTTGTGGCAGCATTAAATTTACGAAAAATTTCTATGTGATTTTTTTATATAACCAAATTTCGAATTTTTTACCTCTTTCCCGAAATTAATATTATAGTGTCAGACCCCTTTAGAATTCATGTATCGCCCATAGGAGCAGGGGCGTATGTATGGGGGGGTGGGGGCGAGTAGTGCAGCTGCCTTGGGCGGCAGAGTCCAAATGGTAGCAAAATGAACATTATTATTGAAAAAAATGGATTTTCGGCGCGAGCTGACTTTTTGGGCTAAATATAATCAAATTAAATAAATAAATGATCTCTTCTTAAATTCATAATTTCTCCTATTGATACCCATTCTGATTACTGGCGCCAGTGCGCCAAAAAAAATTAGCTACGTCACTACATCGCTGAGAAAGGGTCAGATATCTTGTGGTAGCGTTGTATTTGCGTTCAATATTGCACAGTCAGCTTTTGTATTAACATGTGTTAAACAATCGATAGTTGGCTCTGACCTCAAAATGGCCTAAGTATTGTTCAAAACTGGAGAACTGCTATTGGTTCTGTGACCATTGTGATCCAGCAAATTAATAACAACCCAGTAACACCCCAGTTGGTATATATCTTGTACAGCATTACCCATAACAAGGCACACATTTCTTCCATGCTGTGGAGCCAAATACCTGCCTAACTGTACTAGAACATACATCATAAGCAAGCACAATGTTCTATAGTTACTGCAAGCTTAGAGCAAACGATTTTGCTATAAATACAAACATAACCACTCCTTACAGCCGATCTCGTTAGCTGCGTAGTGTAAGGCGTGGGTCTGCGGCCGCTCGCTTGCTGGGGTTGCGGTTTCGAATACCGTCGGGGACACGGATGCCTGTCTCTTGTGAATGATGTGTATTGTTAGGTAAAGGTCTCTACGACGGGCCGATCCCTCGTCCAGAGGACTCCTACCGTATGAGATGTGCCTGAATGTGTGTCATTGACTGTGATCAGGTGCAACAATAACCCTCTACACCTACAAAGAGTAGTTAGACAGAGGTCAGACTATTAAAGAAAAAAAGTATTCACTTGGCACCTCCCTTATGCGTACTAAATGTCCCATTCGAACATTTTCTTCTATTTAATTACACTGATTACCCCCCCCCCTTCGTGCAACAGACCCTAATGGGCCAGGCCCTCCCCATTACCGAGGCTTCACGATCACACTCAGACACACCACACTCGGTAGGACTCCTCTGGACGAGTGATCAGCCCGACGCAGGGACCACTACCTGACAGCACACAACACTCACGAAAGACAGACATCCGTCTCCCGGCGAGATTAGAACCCGCAATACCAGCAAGCGAGCGGCCGCAGACCTACGCCTTAGACCGCGCGGCCACTGGGATCGGCACACTGACAACATTTCATATAAAGCACAAACTATGAGTCTGTTCAGTGTATTAATTCTTTAGTTCCTCTCTCTGGATTCCAAACAGAGAAGCTGCTATAAATAATTTGTGGGAGCGACTTACTACCTTCTTCTATTAACAGGTTAATTGTTGAATGTTGGGTGGGACTTACCCTAATGTGGGTGTACCTGAATATGAAATAATAGAAAATGATTTAGCCATTTTCAGCTATTTGCAGCAGTAACAATAACACAACTGCTAAGTATGGGTTGCGGGGGTGGAAGAGAAATGTTTTTAGGGTAAACCCGAAAACACAATTACGTCATGTAGAGGGAAGGAGGTAGGAGAAGGGTGGTATGGAAAGGATGGTAAATCCATTTCAATGTTGCGGTTCTCGTAGCTGGAAAAGCATAGAGAGAGAACGAAAGAAAAGTGAGGAAAAAAAACGAAGATGAAAAACAAATAGAAATATGTGCATAGATGGGGAGAAGAGATGTACAACAGAATAACGTAGATTAGAGAAAGAGAAGAATTCGAGGCGATGCAAATAGACTCGGGGGGGGGGGGGCTACGACTCTTCGGACTTGCTGAGTAATTATGAAATTAAGAGAGAAGAGAAAATGGTTTCACCTTCCCCACATTTCCCTATCCACGTGACCTGCTCCTGAAAATGAACACCGCACGGCAGCAAATAAAACACGGAGGAAAAGAAAAGAGAGCGAGAGAGAGAGAGAGAGAGAGAAAAAACGTTTAACCCTCACAAGACCGAAAAACGAACTGGATGTAGAAATATGCAGATCAGAATTTTATGCATTTCGTAGACTTGTTAAAGTTTAAAAATATTATTTGAATGCAGGAACACGTTTAGAGTTAATTCTAGAGATTAGAGTCATATGCGTTGTGAAATGAATAAATGTTTGTTTGTCTATTTGTTTGTTTGTTTGTTTGTTTGTTTGTTTGTTTGTTTGTTTGTTTGTGGCCCAACAGCCCTATTGTGGGCTTACACCGCCTCTTTTTTGAGGTTCCATGACCGCACTCATTTAGATAAAACACAGTCGGTAGGACTCCTCTGGACGAGGGATCGGCCCGTCGCAGAGACCTCTACCTGGCAACACAAACACTGTACAAGAGATAAACATCCATGCCCCCGGTGGGATTCGAACCTACGATCCCAGCCAGCGCTCGGCCGCAGACCTATACCTTAGACCGGGCGGCCACTGGGATCGGCAATGAATAAATGTTCCTTTTATATTTTTTTTTCAAAAAGATGACTTTGAGTAATTACGTCACTGTGCCAATTTTATAAAGAACACAAAACGGATATAGGGAATGGGCGGCTACATATTTTGCCTACAGGATCGTTTGGTTAGAAGCCGAAACATACAGCTGTTTGTTCTTTATACAAAAATGTATATTTTGTTCTAAGGATATTTGTTGGTTCTTTAACCCTTTAAAGACGAAGTGTATCTGTTTTATATAAGGACTCAGTGCGTACCGCGCTGTAAACACTCTCCACTTCAGTTATAAAAACCAATCTCTTAATGTTTTATAAGGCAAAAGTTGCTGTTTGTTCTGAGATCCGTACAAAACACATAAACGCAATGTGGGCACCACGTAGAATTTTTTAATGTTAAACCTGGTGGTATGTAAAGTTACCGCTAGGCTTTAAAAGGTCAAAGAGTTTTTGATAATGCAGAAGGATGTTGCTCGGAATAATTTTCGATTTACAGATGTTCGAGCCTGCAATTATGTATCGTATTCCGTCTGTTAATTTTCAGAATATTCCCAAAATAAAATCAAGACTCGCTGCAGCAGGAAAGAAAAAGACTAGGACAAGAAAACCTACACAAAAGAAAATTAATGAAGAGAGGAAAGAAGAGGAAAAATGAAACAAAAGCAAGAAAGTAAGAAACAAACCTAACGTAATGAAATTTTTGGGGAAGGACTTCTTGACCCCTGAAGATGGGACCGGTAGGTTGTCCCGAAACGTCGGTACAGAAGTACCATCCTACGTCAGGTAAAATCGTAAAAGAGGGCAAATCAAGGATTTTATCATATTTTCTAAAAAATATTATTAACTTAAAGCAAACCCACTGAAATTCAGTGTGAACTTATTACCAACTTAAGAGCAGTTTTATTCTAAATTTGTATTTTCTAAAGGCGAAACGTAATTTATAATACTTGATTGTGATATAAATATCCTCTGTGCATATTAATTTTTATATCACTGTCATTAAGACTGCTATAATTAGTAAAGATTGTCTGCAATACAAAAACACTAATCACCAACAAATGCACAAAGAGAGTTTTATCATCAATCGCAACACACTCCTACATGTTTCGACCCTGCTGGGCCATCTTCAGGGAGAACTTTTTTGTTATCGTTACACTAATGTTGCACTTTATAGTTGAGTGAGAATGTGCTGTTGACTGTGTACTGTGTTGTTTTTGGAGGCGTGAACTCTCTGCGGTCCCGGCTTGCAAAAGCAACCTTAGTGTAACGATAACAAAAACGTTCTCCCTGAAGATGACCCAGCAGGGCCGAAACATGTAGGAGTGTGTTACGATTGATGATAAAACTCTCTTTGTTCATTTGTTGGTGATTAGTGTTTTTGTATAATATAATGCACGGACATGGAACACATTAAACGGTCTGCAGTATTTCTACTATCTAATGCACCCCCTGACCCCATACAAATCTTCAGGCAGAAGGTCATAATGAAAGTAAGATGAGCAGATTATGTAAAAATTCAGAGCTTCGTCTATTGTTTTGTGGACACACAGGACTACTGGAAGCGAAGCTCTAAAAATTCAAACCGTGTTGCCATATAAAGGTATTTAGCTTCACGCTAGGGCCACTTTACACCCGGGGGGAATGAGGCAGAGATACAATAAGCTAAGAATCTATGTGGACTCCGGAGACAATCTGAAGCATGACGAAAAGAGAAATTCTATCATTGACATATGTCGAACCCCGGCTCGAAATCTGTAATAGATATTCAATTAATGTAATAAATTATTTAACAGATTTCATTATCCTTGAAAATGGATACAGAAAATTTAAGGGCGAAAAGGAATTTGTGTGGCATTGTTTTGCGTTGTACATATCGACCTTCTGCTATAAACGTTCAAACTTACGAGCCAAGACACACTCTTTCTTTCATTGAAACTACCCACAGTGAACGTACTATGGACGCAAGCCTCGAAACAAATAGAAGATCGGTATTTGAGCATACAGAATTTACTATCAATTAATACCTCAGCCACTTTAACCAAGAAGCCTGTATTGTTCTGTGGGATGCAGATTAAAGGCGAAAGGGGCTATGTCGAATTAGCAGCTTTCCTCAACTAACTATAGACCCTGGCGTGACAACGCCCTCCCCTGGAAATTATACACACCCGTAACACGCCGCGTGGGAACCAAATGGCTCGCGATGTGTATAGGATGCATAAAATATGCGTATCCGATTGTAACAGTCGCCTGTATCAAGACTTCCCCCCCCCCCCCCCACAATTCGATCACAGGAACCATGAGGTCTGAAACGAGTAGGGTTCTGTAGCTACAGCACTGGGGTAGTGACTGCGAAACCCGCACGGGGCATGGTTACATATTTGTTCTTTTTCTTAAATTTGTGTTATCCTGAAATCCAAAGATTTCATTCGATATGTCTGGGGTAACAGTCCACACCGTGCATTGTCACTGATCAATCACATAACATTCAACCAAAAAAATGCGCTTCTATTTTATAATTTTTTAATACTTCTATTGTTTTATTTCAAATATTATAAATTAGACTAGCCTACAGTGATAGTAATTTATAATATCGAAAATAATAAGAGTGAATATTTTTGGTTGGGTGTTGTGTGAGATTCTTATAAATGGATATTAACCGCCTTTAAAGACGAAGCGTATCTGTTTTATATAAGGACTCAGTGCGTACCGCGCAGTAAACACTCTCCACTTCGGTTATAAAACCAATCTCTTGATGTTCTATAAGGCAAAAGTTGCTGTTTGTTCTGAGATCCGTACAAAACACATAAACGCAATGTGGGCACCACGTAGAATTTTTTAATGTTAAACCTGGTGGTATGTAAAGTTACCGCTAGGCTTTAAAAGGTTAATGATATTAATGTTAGATTAACATCTATACACAACTGGGAGGTCACATAAAAAACTTGTATGAAAGTTATATGAAATATTATATTTGAATAGAGATGAATGAATTATACGTAGGCATTAAATACATTGTAACGGAAGGTACTGTGATATTATTAGGAAAATAAATTAGATAAATCATCCCCATGTTCATTACAAACCAGTAATAAACAACATCCATAAATTATGTACAATGTAAACAATAATTGTACGAAATATTTACAGAGTCATGCTGTGTAACTACCTTACACACACACACACAAAACCCGAAACGCTGAACACTGCAAAATGGGACACATACAGGACAAAGCTTTTCCGATTGTGACACACCTTGCAAAAAAGGGGCCAGTGAAGGCCTCTTACAGAAGTACGGTCATGTTAGATGGCTAGTACATTACTCTATACCCCTTTTTAATTTACACGCCCACAACAGTGTAGGCTTTTAACGTCCCTAAATCACGGCATGTCGATGTGATAGGGAGTCACGCTATTGTGGATGAATGAATGTTCATGTCGTACTGCATACGTCATCAGTGCTAGGTTGCTGAGGAAAACATTTCGACCCGAGGAACAAAGACCAAGTAGTAACAGCGTAACAGATGGAATTACGTAATCAAAATTTCGCGTGACTTCAGGCTTCCACCGCGGTGTAAAGGAGGTCTGTGAAATTCTTGGATTTTACGCAGCGTAGATTGGTGATTCATTACCGACGTTTCGGAGCATACTATTCGTCCAGCCTACCAATCTACGCTGCATAATGGGGCCGATGTGATGTCACCAAAGGTCGGTAAAAAAATACCAATCTATGCTGCGTAAAATCTCAAATGAGGGCAGATCCATTCACGCCCCATAATTAGCAGCCTTCATTAGAATTTGTTTAGCAAATCAAATAAATGAGGTTATACTGGCAAGGAATTAACATATAACTGACTAACTAACTAACTAACTAACTAACTAACTAACTAACTAACTAATTCCATGGAGCAGAGGCCTTCTTGAGAAGCTAACAGTTTATCAGCTAGTCAAGAAATTCTCCGCATTGTATGGAATCTGCAGGTTCATTACCGCATTCAAAAGAGCCCGCGGAATTAACATATATAGGACAAATAAGAAATGTATACAAAGTTTTAATCGGAATATCAGAAGGCATCAGACCACTTGTGACACCTATCAATATAAAATGAAAATTAATACGGTTTCTAAGGAAACAAGGTTTATGGACGTGTAATTAATTCAAACTGGTTTAGAATCAAGTCCAGTGGTGAGCTTTTGTGAGCACGATCATGAATCTGTGTCCATTAGTGAGTGGCGAAATTCTTGACTGCCAGACCGCATGTCGCCATATCAAGTACTACTCCATGGAGTACACCATACTCACACATTTCGTAAAAAACTTTTGTAAACTATAAAGAAATTTTTCATCCAGTTAGACAGACATAAATTTGAAAATGTACTGCAATATCACGGAAGTCTGAAAAACACAAATACTGCTACATAATTCAACAGAGTTTAATATCGGAAAATGCGGAATCATAATTAACCTGCAGAAAAGCCTACGGGCCTCTTAGTAAATTAATGACATTACGTTGCATTGCGTGACACCGTACAGATCCGTGTTAGTATTATATTCCTGTGCCCCATTGGTACCACACCCCTCCGTATGATACTGCTGTTAATTTTAATATTAATTCGGTGTAGAATGACAGCGATACACACTGAGGCCTACCGTCAGGTACACGGGCCAGAACAAAAATATCGCGTGTTTGTTTAGGCGGTTCTCGGCACTGTCGGCACTGGCTGTCTGTTGCGGGCATGTGAAAGGACAGAAGAGTGCTGTACAAGATATGATAAAGAAATGCATGAATAGAGAAAATAAGAAATTGAAAAGTATAAGAAAGGTAACAAGATGGAAAATAAATAAGATGGCAATGTACGTGTAAGCATAATATTGAGGCGCGTTCGCGTAACCATTTTTGCCGTGCCAAAGCAATAAATATTTCGTATTTTGAGTGTGTGTTTGTAGCCTTACTTATCCAGCATGCAAAACGTTATATTATATTGCCATATGTGGCGTGCCAGGCTCCACCATATTTTCCACATCATCTCATAAATAGCACGAATTTTAGAAAAAGTTTAGCATAAAAGTATGCTTTCTTATTTTCTACAATTTTATGTGACATATTTATCATTCTAAGAAGAATTTAGCGACATATAATCATAAATGTACACAGGTCTTCATGTAAAGTACCCGTTACTCTTGTCAGATTTTAGTGAAACTTGAGTTTTGTCGACAGATTTTCGAAAAATCTTCAAATATCGAATTTCATGAAAATCCATCCAGTGGGAGCCGAGTTGTTCCATTCGGACGGACGGACAGACATGAAGAAGCTTATAGCCGCTTTTTGCTATTTTGTGAAGGCGCCTAAAAAAGAAATAAAGACAAGAATGGTAAGTATGGAGAAGAGATATAATAAACGAAACAGAGGAGAGAGAAAGAAAAGGGTATTAAAAAGCAAAAATAAAGGAACATAAGAAAACAAGCGCAACTGCCAAGAACTCAAAGTTACGATGAAAATAAATGAACAAAGAGAGAAAAATGTACATGTATATATATATAGGAGAGGGGCATAAATTGGGAAAGCAACGAGCCATAAATTAATACAATGCTTCATATGAGTTGGTGGGGCCGCGGTGGTGCAGTTGGTTGAGGCACTGCACTACAAACCAAAAGGTCGCGGGTTCGATTCACGATGGTGTCATTTACATAATCCTGTCGGTCGCGCTATGGCCCTGGGGTCGACTCAGCCTCTAACAGAGATGAGTACCAGGAATATTTCCTGGGGGGTAAAGGCGGCCGGTGCGTATGGCTGACAACCTTACCACCTTCATGTGCCGACTGTCTAGAAATCTGGGAGCCTCAACTTCCTGGAACCCTGTGGGCCTGTCCAGGCCTGTAATGGGACTGCTTTACCATATGAGTTGGTGTTGAAGGAAATATTACAGACTTCTGGGATCTGACGCCGTGACCTGCAGAGAAATTTAATTCCATACATGACGAAACCACTCCCTCCATTTTTAAAGTTTTCCATACCGTGTACGTGTAAATCTAATTTGTATTATTTTTTAACCAACTCGTACACTACGCGTGCTTTAACAAATGGTACAAATTACGCTTTCTCCATGTTCAGAGCACCAAACGTTATTCTGCTATGAAAATTATATCAGCAGCTTCCTCTGAAACGTCGACTGATTTCTGTCATATTAAGAGGCTGTTTTAAGGAATTCAAAACCTGCCTATTTCTTATTCCTGACGTGTCTACAGCAACACACATATATACATATATATATCTATATACATACAGGCGGCTTGCAATTTCAGTTGTTGCTTCTGCCATAGCAGACAGAACTGGTTTAGGGACGTTCAAATCCTGACCTGTCCCTCTGCTATTACGTACATGTACACCAATGAGAGGACAATTATCAATTAATTTTCTATATCCGCATGTATGATAATTGAAAGGAAAATTCATTTTTCGTTAGAGATTAGAATTATCTGGAGTGCCCTGAGCATATGCAACCTGCACTGCTGTATCTATGTGTATGCAAACTGACAGATATGTGTACATTAGCAAGTCACCAATTCACACAATCAACACTAGCGCCGCCTATAACCACAAACAAACATACATATTGTCATTTAACATCCCCACCTAAACTGCTAGGTACTTTGGTGTTGACTGGGGCACAGTGCATTGCTAAATGTTTGCATCGGGCTGACTATTAAACGCATATGCCAGTAATATCTGTTTGCTCGTTACATGTATATATAACACGGGCTTTTGTTTTAGGGTCTGGGGTACTAAACATTGCAATTTCGCAATTAAACTGCCATTTAACAATAAGTATTTGCTTGAACTTAACGTTTCGTCGGGTTTAATGAGCATCCTAAATTTTGAAGATTAAATTAAATAATTTACACACCACTTAACACAAAACCTATTGAATAATGTAAGGGCCCCTATATTGATTCATTGCTTGGCCTGCCTTGCGAAAGATCCATAATGTCTTCCAAAGCGGGTTCTCCACGAAGTGCAATTAGTGCGTCCTCTTCAATTTTCAGTATCATCTCTTTTCCTTAAATTCCATCCGGTAGCTGCTTACATATTCTCCCTAGGCTTCTCTTCCCTTCTATCTTTTCTTCAATAACGTATTTTAGATGGCAGTTCCTACGCAAGTTGTGACCAGTCCCTTTAGCCGTCCTTAGTTTTATTGTATGCACAGAAAATGCCTTGCACCTGCCAGAAATCAAATCCTGTTACCTCGAATATTGTGGCATTCATATCCGTGCAATACTTGTTAAAATTTCAAGGAAATACCAAAAAATGCAATATATTGCAGTATAAAGCTTTTACAAGCAAAGCAGTACAGCTCCAGCATGTTTTGACCTTTGCAGGTCATTCTCAGGAAGTGTACGTCAATGTTTGCATAAAACTTAGCTTATAAATTGATAAAATAAGTTAAAATTTTATTAGAATCATTTTATGTCTCGATGTTTACGAGGTAGATGCTTAAATTTGGCGAGTTGTTTCTTGTGGAATGATCTCCATTTCCGACCCCCCCCCCCTCGTCACCTTGTGCCAGCTGAAATAATGGGGCTTCCCCTGACTGAATTATGAGTAACTTTTGTATTTATCCTCATTGCTGTCCTTTGATTAAACTAATCTAGAAGCCTACACTTCCAGACATGTATTGGGCAGGAACCCTTTCCAGGCCCCAAGCGGACTGCAGACTACCATGACCAAATTTTTCATCTTTTACTAATTTTTTCCACGCAGAAGGGTAATATCAAGTGGGACACTATAGCCTATTGCCATAACCATTCATCACTTGTTACCATGACGCCGCATAATTTATTCAGTTAAATTACTGTTGCTACACAATCCGTGAACGAATCAACGCACATCCCTTCCAATTTATCAGAATCTTCCGGTTATAGACTAGAACTTTCAGAAATCTTCAGAACATAAATAACTGTGTACACTACGTACGTAACATTTTCTGACTGTTTCAAAATTACTAATTTATAGTTCCATATAGTCACAGAACACTGTATAAAACTCTGATAAGACCCATACTAATGTATGGAAGTGAAAGTTGGCCCCTCTCAAAGAAGGATGAAAATCTTCTCCAAATCTTCGAAAGAAGAATTTTAAGAAGAACCTTTGTCCCAGTTAATTAGGGAGGTACCTGGAGAATAAGATACAATAATGAATTTTACAAACTCTAAAGTGAACCGGAAAGGTAGAGTGATCAAAATAGGAAGACTGAATGAGGTGGCTGGGACACCTGTTCAGAATGCAAGAGCTGGACCCTTGCAGAAAGTTAACAGTACACAAACCAGAGGGCACTCAACGTGTCGGAAAACCCAGGGCAAGGTGGCTGGAGTCAGTTGAAACAGATCTATGGAAGATGGGCGTAAAGAATTGGAGGCGTAAGACACAGGACCGAGAGCAGTGGAGAACAATTTTGAAAGAGGCTAAGGTCCACCAAGGACTGTAATGCCAGAAGAAGAAGAAGAAGAAGAAGAAGAAGAAGAAGAAGAAGAAGAAGNGTAATGCCAGAAGAAGAAGAAGAAGAAGAAGAAGAAGAAGAAGAAGAAGAAGAAGAAGAAGAGTCTCGAAACACAGATTTAAATGTTTCAGATTTGTAGCCTGCATGAACTCTGAAAAAAAATCCTTTTTCCTCCTATCATTCGCGTGCTAATCAGGATGGACACATGTCTTGACTTGTCTGCAGTTTGAAGTTTTCGCACATCGCGAACTCCGTTGAGTCCACATGTTAGCAGTCTGGTGACATGAAAATCAATACGGCTCGGTGCCTTGGGGCTCTGTGATGGCTACGTTTTGCTAGCAGTCAGCCACTCTGACACTCAGCAATCAGCTTCCATGACGCGGTACAACACCACTGAATGTTGACACTAACAGGGGATGGGGGAAAGGGTGTTTCAACAACCCTTCAGGAAGCAGGATTGCTCTACAGTTGCAAAACATGAATCGTTCTATTTAACGCATAGAATACAACCCTTTTAGTTAGAATGTGGCTAAATTTTATCTCTCCCTAAGGGAAATGACGACAAAAATACTGGAATCGGATTTTAGGCCGCATTGGTATTTTATAGAAATTTGTAGAAACGAACATATTTGGAAGACCTAGAAACAGACTAACGGGTAATTTTAACCTTTTAAAGCCTAGCGGTAACTTTGCGTACCACCAGGTTTAACATTAAAAAATTCTACGTGGTGCCCACATTGCGTTTATGTGTTTTGTACGGATCTCAGAACAAACAGCAACTTTTACCTTATAAAACATTAAGAGACTGGTTTTTATAACCAAAGTGGAGAGTGTTTACAGCGCGGTACGCACTGAGTCCTTATATAAAACAGATATGCTTCGTCTTTAAAGGGTTAAATGTATTTAAAAATAAAATTTTTACAGACAGGGCACTTTTGTCTAACTGTATGGAGGTTTCAGAGTATGTTTTTTAATACAGTACTGAAATTTCGACTTCTATCAAAGGTGGATATTTCCCGATCTGCTAAGTTCCTATTCCCTTACTTATAAAAACGAGTCGAACCCGGTTATAACGTCATGAAAGGGGCTGAATATTTTGTGTCTTTATAAACGAGTCTCCTTATAACCGAGGAGTATAATATTATGGTTAACAGTGAGGAAGTAATTGGTATCACAGAATATCTGACGATATAAATGCAGTGTCACATAAACAGATGTCGTTATAAACGGGTTCCACTGTATATGATATTGGAATTGTTATTTAAATATACTTAAATACATCACAGATAGTGTACCTGTGTTACGTTTAGAATTTAATCACCTGGCATGGTTTTATATTCTTCTGCAGCTAATCGTTTCAGAAACTGTGAATCACTTGAATATTTGTTACAATTGCCCGGGTACAGTAAAGGCAATAACGTATATGAAATACTACAATACCGTGAACATAGACTCCTGGTCTAAGCAGGATTCGAACACGCAATCCCTGGTTTCGAAATTCTAGGCCTATATACCTTAGGCGGCGCCACTTCCCGTGATCACGATTATTGGGAGAGCGGGAAGTGGCGCTACCGAGATCCCGGGGTACACCATACCTGGTGGGAAGCTGCGCCACCGCGTCTCCGGAGCTCGTAAATACTGAGAATTGGTCCTCTAGGTTGGGGATTGGACGAGGGGCTCACAATCTCTGCCCTTAAAACATTAAATGTCTCACAACCAGAAGAAAAGCCAAGGAATGGGAAGTCAAAAGAGGATTTGGGCAACCCAGTATGGAGTTCACGGAGATACTGGGAGTAGGAAATTGGAAAAGAGAAGCAATGTATGGTCAAGTGTGGAAAGGCGGGATATGTAAGTCCACGGCCCTATATGGAGACTTTGCGCCAGAGAAGAAGGAGAATTAGGCACGTAGACGTTAAGGCTAAATTGTTTATAGAACGAAGTACATTCACGTAATGGGCACAGAGACGGTTAGCTGGAAGGCCTTTACATAAAGTTACTGCGGTCATTTCAACTGGTCATGAAACTCTTGAGCACTGATAATAATTGCTTAAAGTAGATTTAAAAAATGTTCAACTGGGGGATTTAGCCAGAATTCCCCGTTCTAATGCTTAAACAAAGGCTCAATATTGTCATCGTTTATCCTTCTCCTAAGTCAACATAACGTACTTTGCATCTCCTGGCATAAATATCTAAATAAATTTTAATACACGGTGATTCAAAAAGACTTGAACTAACTAACTAACTAACTAACTCCATGGAGCAGAGGCCTTCTTGAGAAGCTAACAGTTTATCAGCTACTCAAGAAATTTCCCGCATTTTATGGAACCCGGAGGTTCATCACCGCAGTCACAAGAGTCCGCCACCTGTCCCAATCCTGAGTCAGCTCAATCCAGTCCATGCCCTCATCCCAGTTCTTGAAGATCGATTTTAATATTATCCTCCCATTTATGCCTGGGTCTCCCAAGTGGTGTCCTTCTCTCAGGTCTCCCCACCAAAATCCTGTATGCGCCTCTCTTTTACCCCATACGTGCTACATGCCCCGCCCATCTCATTATCCTCGGTTTGATTACCCGAAAAATATTTTGTGATGAGTCAAAAACAGACTTGAACACTTTAAAATACTTATTGCTCAATAACGAAGTATCATAAACATGTGGTCTAAACCAACCTCTAAGGAAACTCACATTGTTTCCTTAATGTCACAAATGCTCAATACAGCCCTATGATTTAATGTACACTAGATGTCTATATGATACTTAGTTACTGCGTGATCAATTTTTGAAAGTGTCCAATCCTTTTTGAAGAAACATGATTTAGTGTGCCATCTGTATCTCAGTAACATTCGGAAAGAAGGATACACCAAACTGTATAATAGAGAAGACAGATGAAGTATTGGCTTTAGGGAACTCAAGGTCAACACAACAGAACTTCGTGCAGGCAGTGGAAATCTTGTGGCCATTGTGCGGAGAATAGGGAAGTGGGAAACAAGTTACTTGAACAGCAGTGACATCTTACGACGGGCAACTAAATTATAAAGCAAGAATTGTCACTATGTTATCATCTACAGCAAGACAACTAACTCTGAAAGTAGATTTACCTTTAACCTTTTAAAGCCTAGCGGTAACTTTACGTACCACCAGGTTTAACATTAAAAAATTCTACGTGGTGCCCACATTGCGTTTATGTGTTTTGTACGGATCTCAGAACAAACAGCAACTTTTGCCTTAAAAACATTAAGAGACTGGTTTTTATAGCCGAAGTGGAGAGTGTTTAAAGCGCGGTACGCACTGAGTCCTTATATAAAACAGATACGCTTCGTCTTTAAAGGGTTGAAGACATAGAGGATTACATTTCCAAAGCAATAAATGTATATCATTACCAACAACATAAAACACATATTAGAACGACCTTCATAAAAAGGAAGCTCTTAGAACGACGATGATGATGATGATGGTGATGATGGTGATGATGATGCTGATGATGAGGAGGAGGAGGAGGAGGAGGAGGAGGGGAGATGAGGAGGAGGGTTACAGAAAATTTTCTAAATCATGTACGTATCTTTCTAAGGTACTTTGCGTGCATAATTTCGTGATTTAAGCGCAAGTGGCGCTAGCGTTACTTCCGCTTCACAATTTCGCTCGTCCTCCATATTGTTATTAGTGATTGTAGGAAACTGAAATTCACGGCGTTGGGGGCTGGATGTATCCTCCAATGTTTATGCCAAGTTTAGTGAAAATTTGTTGACTGGCTCAAAAGATAAAACGGGAGACATTCGCACACAGAGAAAAGTTTTATCTCAAAACCAAAATTTTACGTATGCAATCAGTCCCTCTTTTTAAAAAAAAAATTAATGTCGTGTTCCTCCAAAATGATTTTATCTTTCATAGACAATAAAGTATCCTTCCTATTTATGTAACGTAGTCCTAATTTCCTCGGCTTTTAAGCCACGATTATGTAAAATCAATACATATATTACCAGAACAGGTGATTTAAATCGATTAATAATTTCTCACGGAAAACATTTACAAACTTAAATGTAGAACAACTCTTTCACTAAAGCATAATTATAAACCTAAAGAAGTGACCAATCACAAGTCCACACTCACATATTTCTCTTCTTCCCTGTTTTTGTATCGACAAAAATTGAGCAAAGAGTATAGAGTAGATGAAGAGCAGAAAAGTGTTCATAAACATGTGTCAAGAAATACAATTAGAAACAGTTTATATAAAAGGTGCTTTTCATACTGTGAGGGTGCAAAGAATTTTAACACGAGCAAACAAACTTCCATGTATTGAATTCGCGCAGCGGGCTACTGCTACAGACAATGGTTATTTGCTTACCAAGATCCGTTGAGATGGAACCGAGAGGCGTGGTGTTACAAGCATATTTCTCTCAATTCACACTTCGCCCTTTCATAAACCCTCACTCCAACATCGATTTTTTGCTACAGCAACAACGTAATGACCAATCCTACAACCTCATAATCGTGTATTGATGCCAGACGCATGCGCATTTTAATATCCCAAGAAGTTTATTTTCCTCTCACCACCCTTCTTATTTCTTTTCGTCTCTTTCCCAACATCACTTCTCTTTACTGCCTTTGTCTTACATTCTCGTATTGATTCACTTATACCTTCATAACTGGGTCATGCTTAAAATTCATCAGGTCCTACATTACTATTCTACACACACGTTTCCTATCTTTAAGTCTGTACCATTTCACGCTGACTTTGATTTTCAGGTTGTTTCCTTGGTCTCTATCCTTAAGTACTGTTTACATTAACCATTCTGAAATGTAGATCATTTGTCATTTCGAAAACATTGAGATTTTCATCTCTTTTCATTTCTGATTTTAAAATCTGGCAATTAAAATATAGCGCATTTATTTTTTATCGTTGTTCTGTGTACCGTAACTCTTACCGGATATCGCGGCTGATGCGGCCTTCCTACGCGATAAAGTTCGCGTGCTCGGTGACACCTTAAAGAAGACTCTGCCTTTTAAGGATAACGGAGAATGACAGCACCTTCTGGCAAAATATACAAAATATATATATATTGTATACATAATATATAATATTGTATACAATTTTAATGTTTTAGGGTAGATAAAAATTAACGCATTCGCCCATTCTGAGACGCGTATACTTTTATACATTTCAAAAAGTTAGAAAAATTGTATTTTATTCCTGGTTTAAAACTACGACCTACATAAAATATAACAGTGTTACTTAACTACATAAGGTTTGCGAGATTCATGTCCGAGAATCCTGCAATAACTCATTCCTATACGGGACAGACCTTTGGGGGCAATTATGGCCAGTGAGTATTAAAGAATCGAGTCGTGATTGGAAACAATAGGATGACATAACGTCCGACGTAGATAGAGCACTGTAAACATGACAGAAATGTCTATAATGCATTACAATAATTAAAAGGAGACGTACAAAAATGACCCAGTTTCAGAAGATGGATGACTTTTAATGAGACGCTACACAACACGGAGAGTAAATTCATTACGTTTTGCTATAAAGATTACATGTGACGTCACTGTAATCGTCTACATATTGTTGTTTCCTCTTCATTTTTCTTCTTATTTTTGGGTCACTGTATTTAACTAGTCCAATGAGCGTCATCACTTAAACCTCTGCGAAGTCCAAATTATTCATGTTAATTCAAACAGTCTGGTCTAAATTTGTTTTTCAGAAAATCTCTAACTTTCAACTTTCAAAAGCAGCCACTAAGTAAGAGGAACTTCACTCTGTAATCTGTCTCACGACAGGTCCATAGCTTCTTCCAAAGCGAGTTCTCCACGCAGTGCGATCTAGTGCTTCCTCTTTCAATTGCCAGCATCCTCTTTTCCTTAACGTCATCCAGCAGTTGTTAAAAAAAACGCGTCGATTTGAGCTCGACATTTTACCCGGTACAACATGTCGAGTTTAACTCGACACTGGACAGATACAGTTACAAAGACGAGAAAAAATGTTTTTATTACAGAAATCGGGAGTACTTTTCTATCCAATTCTCCCGGATTTTCGAAACAGCATTTAATTTTATGAAGTTTCACAGTCCCGTTTGTCCTCCTGGTAAGATTCACATGTAGAAGAAAATCATGAAGAAGCATTGGTGGAATGATACTGAGAGGGGAAAGCAGAAGTACTTAGAGAAAAACCTGTCCTAATGCTACGTTTTCCACCACAAACCTCACACCCACTGACCTTCTATCCAGTGGGTACCTTGCAGCTCCTAGGCCGGCGACTAATGGCCTGAGCCATTGCACGACAAAAGAACTATCACATTTTGGTGTTATATGTATTTAAACATTCAGTTCGTACCGCACAGTAAACACATTCCATCTTCGTTATAAAAACCAATAACTTAACAGTGTATAGGGACATAATCTTTGATTTTTTTCCCCCGCTTAAAGTAGCATCACTAAATAAAGACGCAATGCAGAGGGGATGAACGGATATCAGTACTTTAACGTCGGAACTAGACGAAGGCCAACCCTCAGCGTCACGTTACCTTGGCCTTATTCCCTGGCAAGACTCTAAAGACGGACATGTAGAGCTTTGCAAGAAGACAGCCGTAATATGAGCACAAATACTTCGTGACTCAGCCTTTAACGAATAAAAACGTAGCACACAGAGCGTTCGGCCAGCAAATCTAACTTGCAATATGCTACTAATTATACGAATATAAAAATATAGTTTAATTTGTAATTTTATTGCCACTAAAATCATTTTTAAAGAATGATAGAAGGGAAAACGTGACGGGAAGGCGAGTAAGAAGAGGTAAGCATCTAGCGGATGACCTTAAGTATATGCGAGGTTAGTGGAAATTGAAAGAGGAAGCACTAGATCGCAATCTGTGGAGAACTCGCTTTGGAAGAGGCTGTGGAACTGTCCTAAGACAGACTACGTACTACCTTTGAAGACAAGCAGTAGTTCTTCTTGCAGTTCGAATAAACCCTCGTAAAATATCTAATGGCTGCGCGCTGAAGAAGAATCACACATTATTTTAGCAAATTCCCACAATATTTTCAGTGATATTCGGAATTTTTCGTAGTGCTTCAATATTATTAGCTATGCAACAATTTCTCGCAGAACCCTCATGTTCCGCAAAACCCTGCTTGGGAAAAACTGTTATAGACAGACGTATCTGAAGCAAACAGACGTGGTAAGGTCGTCTCCGAAATTGTAACCATGCCACTGAATGTGATAATGAGCCAGTGTACTTACCACCCAGGTGTCCATTCTCGTATCCAGGATAGTCGCCATTGTCGAGGCGGTGTTTCTTCAGCTGGTGGTGATGCTGCTGTGCAAGGTGGGTGGCAGCGATTGATAACCCGACAGTGGCCCGCTTTGGAGGTCGCCCGGGCCTGGAGCTGCGGAGTAGCAGAGAGTTACTGTGGTTAGAGGAAGGCGAGTTAGTAGACAGGAACGGGACCGAGGTGCGGGGTATTACATGGAATGTATCACATACACGGATTTCAATTGAAAACCGAACCCAAAAACACGGCAAGCTTGCAGGCCTTACATTTTCTCATATAAAATAACTTGACCCATATTATGTGGGCCGGGATACCTCAAGTCGGTGTAGGAACTTGCTACGGGCTGGACGATGCCGGGGTATAATCCCGCGTCCGTCCAGATCTACGCAGCCTTCTGCCAAATGGGTACGTCTACCGGGAGTAAAGTGGCCGGGGTATGGTTTTGACCACCCACCCCCCCATCTAGCGCCGAGGTTAAAGAAAGAGTAGAACTATATTTCTATCCCTTCTCTGGGCCTACTTCGCCTGCTCTAGCCTCTTATCCCCATCTTAGAATACATGTTCAAAATAACCTCCTTCAACCCTCACACATTCTTGATTTTTAAAGAACTGAAACACGCGGGAAAAGTTTTATAAATTCCCTACTAAATTTTCATACGATTTATTCCTTATATAGTTTTTCACAAAGAAATTTTACTGTTTTAAACTGTAGCACATGCTTATGAACGTGAGATGTATACATTACACTCTGCTTCATACTTCTGTAACAGACAGCAGATTAAATTTGACTGTTGACTAAGCTGATGCAATGTACTGTAAGCACGTCGATAGAACTGGCGATGCGTGAAACAACGCAGGTGCTATTACACTTGCTGCGCAGTATCGACAATCCGTAGCTTTAAACAGCATTTAAGAATGTGTTCATCAGGCGTCAAGCATATCTGCGAGATACAGGACATTTTCAGCGCCTAATCTAACACGCGTTTAGTCCTATAATTACGTTATTTGAGGAGATATAAGGTCGATAAGCTTGCGGTGCGTCTGGGTCAGTTTTCAACTGAAATTCCTGTATAAAGGTAAAGGTCATTTTCAGGCTCACGTGTTATCATCATACTGACAGTTAGAAAGAAAGTCATGTTAGAGAAGTACCTATACGAACTTCAAATAAATTAAATGCAAAATAAGCCCCGACAATTGTTTTACGGTTCTGTGATATAATTAAAATCTTTTCTTTCATTTATTCCTTAAAACAGACATAACGTTAAATACAGATTTAGGCTTATCATGGTGGTGACTTCTTGGATGTGAGTGAGTGTATTTTGGTAGAAATTTAGAGACCTTTTTTTTTTTGAGAAAAATGTATTTCTAAAAATGAATGCAGTATGTTCCTCAGAGCTGTCTACCTTTCTACATTTCATTACATCCCAGAAGCCAGTAGTCTTGAATCCGCTAAAGAAGTTTGAAGAATGTCATACTGTCTTTTGTTTCCAAAATTCTTTCTCTATAGGAATGGTACTGTACTAGCACACTGCGAGGTTATAAAGCAGGTAGGGGCGCTGGAGAGAAAACGAAGAGAAAGACAAATTGGGATGAAGTTAGTAAACGAGAATTAAACTGCACAAAATTATAAATGTAATCACAAATGTATTTACATATTTTATCTCCCGAAACGAACATTTTGCGTTCTGCTACATTTAAAGAGCAAGTAGAAAGGGAATGTAAAATAAAATATTATAAGAGTACTTAATTTTAATACAGAACAACACCTATGTGCTCAAAATCAACAAGTGGTATAACCAAACAAAATTAAATGCAAATTCCAAAAGGTGTGGAAGATGCCAGAGGCTACACTAATTATTGTTTACGTTGCATAAAATATAAGATATTTAAAACTCAAACCATTACTTTATGTACAGCCAAGTTTAAGACTAAAAAGCCATATTTTGCCTACGTAGTGTGTTTATGTGTTGTATATGATTCTCAAATAAACATCGAATATATTCTTATACAAAATTAACCGTTAATTCTTTATAATTGAAGCACAGTGTGTTCTTTATGAGATACGAACTGAAAAAAATATATATAAGTAATATAGGTTGAGTTTAATGGTTTGATCCCGGACCGGTCTACGAGTAAGTTACACTTGTGGCTGACAAAGTGGCACTGGGACTGGTTACCCTGCGAGTACTTCTGTTGTCCCCTGTCAGTACCCTTCCACCACTGTTCCATGCTCATGGGAATTAGTCTTAGTGTTGTTATTAAAAGACCGATACGCTGGCGAAGTGTGAGAACTTTCAAAAGGCGACGTTCTTTCAGAAATCGGGAAGAACTGAACAGAAAAGTAGTATAATTTCCCAGTGATGCATTGACCCCACCCTTGCTGTAAGTGTCTTTCACTTCTCCTTCTTCTTTCCCTTTTGCTTACTCTTCTAATACATCCTACAACTCTGTCTCTTTATTCCCGAATTTTAGAACTTTTGCTGTCACGTAGTGGGGCTAAGTACAAATAATATGACCTCTAAGCAACTTTTTTTTTTAGTGGTTAAGGGCCCCGCAGCAGAAGCTACGGACGCAACCTATGATGAAGATGAAGATGATGATTATTTTTGTCCTTTTCCTAATAATGGAGCACCTGTGAAATGAAATTGACAGGGGAAAACCGAAGAACTCGGGGAAAAACCTGTCCCAGTGCCAGTTTGTCCACCACAAATCCCACATGGGCTGACCCGGGATCGAACCCGGGCCTCCGCGGTGGGAGGCCGGCGGCTAACTGCCTGAGCCATGGCACGGCCCATCTAATCAACTTAGTAAATGAATAACTAAACAGCACGCAGGTATCATTCTTTTGCAGGATATGCTTCATGCATGCCCTAATTTTCTATAATTCGAAGACGGAACACAATAAACAAAAAATATTGACACTGGAACCTGCGCCACATCAAGTCGCTTCAATTTAGTTCACATCACCACAAATAATTAATTATCTTTAGGTCCACCCCTTTCGAAACGTCCATCTACATTTAGTTCATCTCAAGTAGTCTGTTCTTATGATTTTAAAAAATTATATACACCCCTAAATTTTACCAATAGTTTAAACGCGTATTTACAACTGCTCCATAAATTAAAAAAGTTCCATATTATATGACATGTGTCCTTTTTATTGCGTCTCTGAGCAGGGCAGCTTTATGGTACAGAAAGCTTGTATCCGCCGGGATATCCCATGACAGCTGTTGTGTCCAGAGACACGATAAAAGGGACATTGTATACAATGTCACAGCAAGTTACAGAATATGGTATGAATACATGAAGCAGTTCACACTTTGATTTACCTGCTTCTAATACCACCCTTATCCACTACGTCATAACCCGCTTTGAGTTTATCTCCACCTTTAAAGACACATATAAGAGACGGATACAAAATAGACAGTTCGGGGCGGAAATTAACGATATAAAGTCCATGGTTGTTTCTTACAGAAGAGCCATAAAGAGGAAGATGACAGAGTGACACTCCACTGAGAATAAAACAGTGACCATTGCACCGTTTTACTGCAAGATAAGACCCGGGAGAGGATTGGACGCAATCTTCCGCCACCACTAAACTAAAATGAATCCAGGGGTGGAAAGACAACTACCGCTATTTGTCGCAGGGCATGTGTGACAGCACAGAATCTGAAAACAGAGTCAGCAGCATCTTCATGCTCGTGATTAATTGGAAATTGCAAAAACATCGGAACCCCATTGCAATGTAAAGTTCAAATTTTGTTCCAAAAAACTTAAGAAATACAACATTATGAATACAAAATTATATTAAAAAGACGAAATGGATTAAATACTTATTTTAATACAATACAATCAATCGTGTAAAGTTTCATTTCGTAGTCCTTCCCTCTTCTATCTACTCACAGTAGGTGTCGAGGTTGTTTATTTTCACTTGATCACACTCAGACACACACCACAGCCGGTAGGACTCCTCTGGACGGGGGATCGGCCCGTCGCAGAGACTTCTACTTGACAACACAAACACTCACAAGAGAAAAAAATCCATGCCCCCGGTGGGATTCGAACCCACGATCCCAGCACGCCCTCGGCCGCAGACCCACGCCTTAGACCGCGCGGCCACTGGGATCGGCTCAATCCTGTAAAAGTAACGTGCTGAAATGATCCAAGGGTAGTCTCATGTCATGAAACACGAAAGCAATCCTCCTTATTTAATGAAAAACAGCTGTAGAAGCCGCATCGCCAGCGACGTGTTCTCTGTTGGTCAGAAGTACTCACTAAATGTCGCAAAAATTGCATTAGAATGGCGATAAAGGAAGGTTTAAAATCAGGACGTAGGATGTGGAATGACGCGATCGTGCAATATTTTATGTAAGAGTCAAATCCTTCCTGTGCAAGCCGTGAAGTCATAAAAGTGAAGCAAGAAATATCTCCGCCAATTCTTGACGTGGGCAGTACATGAAATTAAGCGGTCAGCTTTAGGTTCCGATCGCTTTACCCCCAGGGCAACAGCCCTAGGTAACAATCTAATAGGACGCTGGCTGCGCCCCCAGACCCACCTTCATAATTTGGCGAAGAGATTGTTTCTCCTCCCCAGAATCGAACAACGAACCCTAGGTGTTACAGCTAGTAGCCTACTCACTATACTGACAGAGCTATACCGCCATCCCGGTATTTTAAAATACGACCACAATATTTGTACACAAAGACTCAGGGAAACTAGGATACACCCCAGAGTATCCATTCAGTCACCAGTCCAGAATTTTGAACAGGTGACCTACTGAATATAAAGGACAAGAGTCAATTTTTTACCACAACATTCGTCACTTAATTCAGTTGGCCAACCCTGACCGCCATTTCCAACATTTCCCATTTCTAGATAAAAAGAAGAAACAGCAAATAAGACACGAAGGGCTCCAATCCTAAACCCAAAAAGTCGTAACCCACGTCTCTCTTCCACAGACCAACAAGACTAAATGGCTAAATATGACATGAGTTATGATCAATCCACTCCACACGTCCTAAATGGAAGAAACTGCTTGTCGGCTGTAATGCGAGGGTGTATTATATTTGGTCAAGAAATCGTGACAGACAGTATTAAGTGTAACAGTGGTAATGGCACAGCACACCGTCTGCGTGGGAGAAATGACACGATGGTTCGTTGTAACATGGCTGAATGATGGGAATCTTAGCGACTTACTAAACGTGACTAAGCAGATGACTAAAAAAAACAAGCAGACAGACGGATGAATGAAATTCACGACTATGTAACCGAGAGACAAATTATCTAACCTAACAACTATCGAAGGAGGTGTGTAACTAACTTGATAAATAAATAGATGACAGTTTATTTAACAAACTAAATAATTAACTGACAAAGATAATGGGTGACAAACTTGGTGACTAAGCAGTTCAGAGATTAATTGTGTAATTATAATTAAATGGCTAATCGAATAACTAACTTCATGGTTAAGTAGCTGGAAAATTACATAAGTAGCTAACTACACGTAACTAATTTTATATTTTGTACGCCATGCATAATAGCAAAGTTCAAATTAAACCAACAAATACACAGACTGTTTGCGAGTACGTACTATTATCATCATCATGTTAATACATACAAAGAGTCTGCGTATTTGTTCGTTTAATTTGAACATACTCGTAACTAATTAACCAGCTCAATGACTATCTGATGAAATACTAAAGAAAAGAATTACTAGGTAGCTAATTAATAGCTAATTATACAACAGAATAATGAAGGATTGTTAATTAAGTTAATAAGTAAAGAATTAATCCACTAATTACTCGACAAATTCTGAATGAATGAATAAATAAATAAATAAATAAATAACAAATTAAAAGTTACCTAGCTAACTAAATAAATGACAAAATAGCTAGTTAGCAAGTTTACTGCGTGAAAACGTAACTGAGTGGCTTAGTTACCGTTAGACCATTTAACTGACTGTCTCACTGCACAGCAAAGGACTGAATTAATTGCAACACTACCGAAATAATTGACTGAGGAATTAAAGAGAATTAACTGACTGATTAATAGAGTAAGTAACTGTATAACTAAACAGCCAAACATGCAATTACTCGACTCAGCAACAAACATCGAAGTAACTTGCTATCTAAGAAACTCAAAGATTAAGTATCTAAAATGTGCCTTTCGAGTCACAGTCCAAAACCACTAACAATAAGCACTGCCAGCCAATTACAGTCAACTTCGGTTATAACGGATACCAAGGGGAGTCCAAAAAATGTCCATTATAACCGAAGTCCCTTATAACCGAGGCCGGTATAACCGAGGTTGACTGCATACCTTGAGCCACCTTAGTCCAAAAATTAATTCTCTTTCTACATTTATTTTCAGAGTTTAACCATGCTGACGAAAGAAACCAACGTCGCCGTCGCACTTCTTAAAGAGGACGCCTTTCTCTCAATACGTTTGATTCATTTTGAACATGATCTACGGGTATTTAAACAGAACCATGAACTGTGTATGAATCACTGTTTACCCCAACAGAACCCCAACTTATTGGATCAGGTCGTTTATTTACGACACTCTTGAAGGTGTTATGGTCAGAGGGTGTGAAGCAACAAAATGAAGACAATCGCAACCGAGTCTGAAGGGGGATAGAAGATACACTGGGGGATTACTTCCCTTCCTTCCTCCTTTGCCCATCCCAGAATAGCGTGACGTAAAGAGTCATTCCCACAAAATAGTGGCAAACCATTAGTGTCAAATATAAACGCTGAGGGAGGATCCATCCGTATCGACCTGCAGGTCCTGAACGCCTCTGCTAACCTCGCAGGCAATAATATCATTCCACATAAAAATCCAGATGGCAAATCTCCTCTTTCTATTTTTGTAACGAGGCCTGATGATGACCAGCTAGGCAGTCGAAACATGTAGCCTATTTTATTTTCAACATAATTTTTAAGTTAGAAAGTTGTGAGGACGGCATTTGACTGTGTTTGTTTTTGCAATGCACTTACATCGGTATGCATTCTGTAAGAAAAACACCCCCGATGGTTGCTGTACTGTTTAAGAAATGGCACTCTTACATGGATTTAATGCCGCATTTATAAAACCCCTTCACTTTTCACTATCATGAGTCAGTTCAATCCAGTCCATATTCTATGTCTCTAAGATCGGTTTTAACATAAATCTCACATCGTCTACAAGGTGTCACTTCGGCCGAATTATTTTACCTATGTTTAACCACCACCGTGCATGCTACATTCCCCCCAAGATCGTATTCCTCTTCTTAACCACCAAAACAACATTAAGATACAGATTTTGATGTTACCTGCTTGTGTTACATACACATGAAACTACGTGTCTGGCCCTAAGGAAAGGAGTAACACACATACACGCCAGGGATTTTGAAAAGAGAATAGAATTGAGAATTTGGATGTAAAAGCAAGCAATAATATAAGGATGCAGAAAATGTACATAATGGACAGCCCTGTACTCGTAAATTGTACCCCTTCTTCTGCCATAGTTACAGAAGCCTGGAACGCCCCAGACTTGTAGAAATCTCGAAGGAGAAGAGAAAACATGCAATATTCTACGTACCAGTTTGTTACCAACTACTGCACAATAGTTATACATGCTGCTACATGTTTCGGCTCCACTACTCAGCCATCACCAGAGAGTCATCCCCTATAGACATAACCAGCGTGCAGCGTGTCACAGGATGGTAACACACACACACACGTTACAGTCCTAACCACTGCTCTTATACAGTAGGTTGATACATAAAATTATTTTAAGTATAAGGTACATGAACTCTAAAATATGAAGCTATTTTTCGCGATCATTTCCAATTGTGTAGGGTTGAAACCCCTGGCTGTGGTCCCCAGTGTTTGTTCGTTACCATAAATCACGTAAAGAATGGCGACAACACTAATCCATATTTTAGATGGTACTAGGCTACCTAATAAGTATTATTTCACTTTCTCTCCCTGATAATGGCAAATTTATTGTTAGTCGTCGCACTGAATATTCTTGACCGGGTCGGAACCACGGTAAGCATCGCATAATTGAGCATTCACACGAATCTTGTAAATCACAACAGAGTGTGGCAAAGTTAAATACATCAAGGAAGCCAAAAATGAGTTAACTTATACAGCCTGTGGAGAGGACATTGTTAACCTTTTAAAGCCTAGCCGTAACTTTACGTACCACCAGGTTTAACATTAAAAAATTCTACGTGGTACCCACATTGCGTTTATGTGTTTTGTACGGATCTCAGAACAAACAGCAACTTTTGCCTTATAAAACATTAAGAGATTGGTTTTTATAACCGAAGTGGAGGGTGTTTACTGCGCGGTACGCACTGAGTCCTTATATAAAACAGACACGCTTCGTCTTTAAAGGGTTAAAGGTCTTCATGCGTTATGATCAACAACACGTGTAATTAACATAACTCAACAAAATGCCTATCAATTTGCCCACATTTATTATCGTGTTACATTTTAAGTTTGCAGTAATTGGTACCCCAATTTAACCATAAGCAATATTTTTACGTGGAGTTGAAATCAAAACTAAAATGAAACTTCCTTGGACGTATTTTTACAGGAGTAGCCATGGCATAAAACGCTGGTCCCTGTGACCTCGGTTCGAAACACTTTCAATAGGATGCTGAAATTTGTTTGCAGATGTAAAAAAGAAAAAAGCAATTTGGACCAAATTTACCTTATGTGTAGATGAAATAAATACGGTCCCCCGAAATGTCGGCAAGTATTTACCAATCGATACTATGTAACATCTCAGAAGACTTGATGCTTCAGCAACATCTCTCTGAGAATATCGGATATCTTACAGATGTGGTTCATAAGGGGGGGGGGGGGTAGGAATTTCTTGATCAGTTGAGCGACTACCAGCTTCTATAAGAAATTTCCAACTTGAACAGTCTTCATATTTTTTTTTAAATGGGAAAACCAAGGGCCTGAATTTTATGGTGTAACATCAAGTAAATAGGTTACCTTCATGACATACACAGCTGCGCATTCATCGACTGACTGGGTTGAAGTTTGGAAGACGCTTTTCTGTAACTTTCAAGCCAGAACCAAGACGCTGGTGATCAAGGTGGCAGTGAATGCCTGTGTTCTGGCAGAGGTGGAGGGGGGGGGGGGGGCGCGGGGATCTTGTATGAACTGTCGTGGAGACTAAACTACATGATTCATAACCCATCGTGGCGCCAGCCGTCTTTACGACATCCAGTGTTGATCTTTTTAAAAACGAACCCTAAAAAAAGAGTTGTTTCCAGATCCAAAAGCTGTAATACTGACCACAATTACACGTCTGTTTTCTGATAAACTCTGTACCATACACTTTAAACAGACTGTTTCATACAGCACTAAGCCGGCAAATCCATCTTCTAGCGTTTAGAAATACTAGTGATGGTTTACATAAAAATAATTTTTATTTTAGTCCCAAAACTACTGTTATGATTATTTCAAAATTTTATTAACAACTCAAAAATATTTTTATATACCACATAAAAGTATAGGTGCCTGGCGGAGGAACCTTAATAACAAAACACTCTAACAGATACATTTCTTAAATCCACAATGTTATAGTACTATCTAGAAAGACCACGTCTGTGTTTGTATACATTTTCGTATGAATTACGGGGGGTTTTATTGCTAGGAAGGAGACAGGGCAGAGTTGGTGCGTTGGTTTGTAATCTATGATCCGGGGAAACCACTAATGCAACAAGATGGGGGTGTTTACAGCCTGCGCTAGGTACACAGACAACCCTGTAAGATCCAGCACCCAGGTTTAGGAGCATGGAGAAGTCTTATAATGCAAGTATCAAAAGAAGCAAAACGACACGTCTCAGTTATAAAACTGGCAACTTAAATGTAAATAAACGAGAGTAACTGTGTTGATAAAGGCTTACGTACACTCAATTAAATCTAAGGAACAGTGCTACTTCCGCCAGGTAAGCCCTTGAATACTCACCCTTGTTCCAAACGAGAGAAGGAAGTTCTTTAATTTTAAAGTCTATTCGGTATTTGCTTTCTTTCTTTATTAGTCCTTCGCAGGAAATATGACAAATAAAAAGCGTACTGGCAAGCTGTGACGCTCCGTTCCTTGCTTCAGCGCAGAAACAGCCTCGCTGCTGTCAGAATAGTTTAATTTGTTGTGTCTACGTAGATTCTGTAGGAACAATTTTCATTTATTTTAGTTCCCCTGCATTGTATTACCCACTTATGTGGAGTTTAGATTATATTTTTAATAAAAAAAACCTTTAACGTCTGACAATATGATCAGGAGCTAAGGTATGAAATACGTTGTAATTTCTCACTTACAATAATTTTTGCGTACACCAAGTTTAATTTTTTTTTTTTGTTATTTTCATCAGGTTCCCCACTAAGTACCAGGGGTGCTATGAAACAAAACAGGAAAACGTCCCACCATCTATTTTCGGTTTTACTTTTACAATAATGGTAACGTTTGAGACAATAAATTAAATGTAACAACGGGAAGGAACGTTTAAAAGATAACCATTTTGTCCCTGCATGTACTCGGCTCAAAATTGTATGTTGCAACTGCAGAATAATATAGTAAACAAGTAACTACTTTTGAAGCTCAAAACTTTGGATTAATGTTACTGAGTTAAGTAACCCTTGTGAATATTTCGTTACATGGCAAGTTTTCAAGGTGAGGATTTGTTAGCACCTCGCCCAACCCCCCCCCCTCAACCAGCTGGAGGACCACCCCTTGTCGGCTGTTCGCCTCTGCTTGTTCAGTATATTGGCTGCTACCGTCCATATTGGAGGCAGCTAGATCCGGAACTGGAAGGGGGAAGGAAATTACTTGTTAATCATCTTACAGACGGAAGCTTAGCCACGTAGATAAACTGCGTGAAGATGTTAGAAGTGCTAAAGAAATCGTAACTGATACAAACTTCGAAAAATATTCCACGAGGAAAAAGGAATGATGTAAGATCAGCGAAAGCACTAATAAAACCTTTAACGTGCAATAGCAACTGTATGAAAACGCAGGTCTGATATTAAAAAATTGTAGTTTATTACAATTTATTCATGTACGCCTTAAAATACAAATAGCAGTGCCTATTTCCCTATCGACTATTAACAGATCGATCTCTGTACTGGAATCATACTCTGTTCTCAGCGGCGTAAAAACTGAATCTTTATGTATAATTTCCACTAATTTTTGTCCTTACTGTTACCAGACTACATTTGCCAGAAGGATGAGCGGGCATTGCTTGGGAACTTTCAGAGCAGTAAATTCCACCCTTCCCCCCGTAATAATAATAATAAATGCAGTGCCTCTCACTGTACCCTCCCCTCGCCTTTCTTTCCTCTCTGTCTTTCAGTCCTTAGCAGGTTAAATGGGACTGAAAGTTTTGAAACACGCTGTTAGACCTAATCCTTAAAGTTGATAAACTGTGTGATGTAGTAAAGAGTTTCAAGGCGAAATATTTGAACCGCCGTCACGCAATTGAGATGGAATAAACAGTAAATTCTGCGTTGTAAGAGACAAGTTGGTTTAATATAAAGAGAGATAGTCACATTTTAAAAGGGGTGCTTTATTTTATGCAGGTGTCCATTGTTCTGTAAGTCAGCAGATAGAAGTTTAAACGGTTTCTTGTGCCAAAGTAAACAGTATCATTTGAATAGGGGATTTCAAACGTTAGCCAGTGTACGAAACATTTATAAAGCTGAACGTGTTGGTATTTAGAAGAACGTGTGTGTAAAAAGTAGTATTTAACTTCTGGTGTGTTTATTTTAAAAGATTTCTTTTTCTCTGTGTCAACAGTAAGAAGTCGTCCTGTATAATTGGACTGTTTATCGCGGGTCATTCAGGGCCGCACCGTGAGAAGTTTAAAGCCACGCATATTGAGTCTCTCACACTCCTCCTGTAGGTGGCGCCAAAGATAAATTTTACGACGTCTCACATGAACCCAACACTTTGTACATCTGTGTTTCACTATCCGCTTTTTTTTTTTTACATTTGTTTGACAATGAACCGCCTTTGAATCTTGAGACAGGGCGGCGTGCTTTCACAATAAAATCTGTTATCGCCGACAAATCTGTCTTTCATATTTGGTGACTTCTTTCACTACTCTTCGCGACAGTTCGTTATTAACCCTTTAAAGACGAAGCATATCTGTTTTATGTAAGGACTCAGTGCGTACCGCGCTGTAAACACTCTCTACTTCGGTTATAAGAACCAATCTCTTAATGTTTTATAAGGCAAAAGTTGCTGTTTGTTCTGAGATCCGTACAAAACACATAAACGCAATGTCGGCACCACGTAGAATTTTTTAATGTTAAACCTGGTCGTATGTAAATTTACCTCTAGGCTTTAAAAGGTTAATGACTATACAAGGAACAAACATTTCGTGTTCTTTCCTTCATGTTACACATTTAAGAAAAATATCATTCCTACTGCTTGCTTCTCATTTAGAATCAGTAGGCTACGTTTAAGGATATATCATCCTCATCTTTTACTAATATTTCACGTGATTAAACAACAGAAGCAAAATAAACATACGTATCTCAGATTTCTAGAAATGTGAGGCAGAATGTTTCTAGCCTTTGGGCTATATAGCAGGGAGAAGAAAAGCGTATTGCAAATTATTTTCCTTTTCGACTTTTGATTATAAAAATAATTCTTGTGTTTAAACCTCTTCAGGCTTCAGGGAAAATGATACACACAAACTTAAGCGACTGGAAGAAGAAATAAATTATTACTTGGAATTATCCTTCTAGACTGCCGTTGCGTTGGATGCCTAGGGCCATGAAGAAACATGCAGTTCAGTCCTTGCTTTCTTTATTTTATGGTCCAATAGAAAGAAGACGTAAATACTAATAATGATACGAGAAAGAATTGGAAGAAGATAAGTTAGAAAAGAACTTTACAAACACAGAAGTTTTTTACATTCGAGGAAAGAGAAATACGAAACGAAATCTGTTATTCATCAGGCGCATATTTTTAATGCTAGCCTATCACATTCCTTGACTTTTCAACTTCTGTACTAAGGGAACATTTGTTGAAATTTTATCATATAAACAATAAAAAGCCTTTAGGTCATTGGTTTAATACTTTCACATTCTCTAATCAAAAAAGGCAGGGAAATTATTTGTGTCAAAAATATAGAAAAATGAAATTCCATATACAAAATTTAAAGCCATTTTAAATATAGCAAATATGATGTGTTCCATGTCCGTGCACTATATTATACAAAAACACTAATCACCAACAAATGCACAAAGAGAGTTTTATCATCAATCGTAACACACTCCTACATGTTTCGACCCTGCTGGGTCATATTCAGGGAGAACTTTTTGTTA
>BLKM01011265.1:0-150237 GCA_013340265.1 Coptotermes formosanus | reverse complement strand
CCCCCCCCCCCACCGCCCCGCCCCCCGGCCCCCCCCCCCCCCCCCAAAACTGACCAAGGATATTAGGAAATTTATTTTACAAAGGAGTCAAACTTGAAATAGGGGAAAATTTGTCCCACAAAACGTAAGTTTTTCATTTCCTTTATTCTGTTTGCCATTATTCAATTTAATACCCGAAAAAATTCCTAGGTGGAAAAAAATATTGAGAGGAGTATTTGCCCCCTTGCCCCCCCCCCCCGGAAGTTACGTCTGTGTCCGTTACTATAGCGACGGGGGCACCGAGTAGATATTTGATTCCTAGCAGGGGTAAGAAAATTGTTCTTCTCAAAAGTACAGAGACAGTCTGAGGGGGGCTTATCCAGCCTTACCTTCAATGGATACCGAGACATCTGGAGTAAAAGCGGCCGCGACCTGAAGATGACCACCTACCTCCAGCTATTTTCTGGGTAAAGAATGTGTATAACTAATTCGGTATTATTCTACAAATCGAATATTTGATGTGAGAATTAATATACAGTCACATTATTTTAGTTTCCCTTACGAAAGGCTTTGCCACTCAGTCCGTTAAAATACAAATAACACATCTTTATATCATTGTCTTGTCAACTAATACGTATCACAGTTTTGCACTACACCACAATGAAGCTTACTGACTTAAATCAAAATAAAAAAAATATTTTTCTTAAATACGGTGCAGCTTCATTAACCCCTTAAAGACGAAGCGTATCTGTTTTATATAAGGACTCAGTGCGTACCACGCTGTAAACACTCTCCACTTCGGTTATAAAAACCAGTCTCTTAATGTTTTATAAGACAAAAGTTGCTGTTTGTTCTGAGATCCGTACAAAACACACAAACGCAATGTAGGCACCACGTAGAATTTTTTAATATTAAACCGGGTAGTACGTAAAGTTACCGCTAGGCTTTAAAAGGTTAAAAGATTAATATCAAATCCAGAATAATAAACCAAATTGCATTTTAAAATATAATTTTCTTTTCGTACACTGATACATGATTTTCCTCGCCCCGTATAACCAAATCTCACATTAACCCTTCAACCCTTAAACACGTTTCATTTTTTATTTCTCTTACTGTTTCATCCCTATATAAAACCCTGTAACCAAACTCCTCTGTACATAAAATCCATTGCCATAGCAGGAATAAAGCTTTTTGTTGCCTTCTGTAAATCTAGTTGTCACGGAAGTACCTCGTTCTATCCCCATTTCAAGTGCTGGGAGAGATGGATGTTTGTGGAAAGGGGGTGTTCATCATATTGTAGCTTTGGGGTAGCTTCATATGGGTGGAGGGTGGGGGGGTGGCCAGGATTTTGACGCTAATTCAATGCGATGGAAATAATACAATATCGCTCTCTACAATTCACCCCTTCTACAACTCTTTTTTGTACATTTTTCCCTAACTTCCCACCCCACTTATGTAGAATATTCTGTATGCACGAAAGTCTTCGCTCAGACGGGTGGAAACCCATGAGTCTATTTTAGCGATTTGGAGCCTGAGTGTACTCTCTCCGCGTTTGACACCACTAACTGTAGTAACATAACTTCCGATTTAAAAAAAAACTGTCTGTTTCCAGAAAGTCACAGCATAAGGTCAAATTAATTTTCTATTTCTCCAATTTGTTATTTCTTCTATTCCACAGTTTCTATTTGTGACAGTATCTTGAAATGTATGGACCGATATAGTAGAAATGCTGCATTTTACCGGGTTTAATTCATATTACGTTCTTCAAGTGAATATTCACCGTTTAAGACCTAATTGGAGGGGAGTACAGTCCGTGCAGGCATACATTTTATTCAAGCCCTTGATTTTGCAATTTATGCCTTACTTTGTCTAAACGTTAGCCCCCCGTTTCTTACTTGACTTCTACTTGTAAAATTTATGGAAAGCTTTTTAATAATTGTGTAATTACAGATAAGATTTCTTGACGTGGTTCTTACGATAAATAATGAAAATAATAATAATATTATTAATAATAATAGTTATTATTCCTGTACCAATGTAAATTAAAACTTGAACATTTATAACGGTTTAAACCTACATAAAGTGGAGAAAAATGTATTAATAACGATTCTCCACCTTATGAAAATATCGGGGTAATAATAATTAAAATAATAATAATAATTAATATTTGTCTAGAGACGAAAATGTGAACATTTGTTATTTATCCAGATGGTGAAGAGAACCTTTACCTTTGTGAAGCCCGAGGGCTAATCGCCGCCGATATAAAACTGCGTTGATTCTATCCAATTTCGTGTGACTGAAATGTCGTATCTTGAAACTGCGCGAGTCAGCAAACGTCTGTACCAGAAGTGTGTTTTAAAATAAGACAACTTACATTAAAAACGGAAAGAAAATTACCATAAACCAGTGGCTGCTGTGACAGCCATAAGGTTAGTGTAGCCACATATGGCTAGCTGTGCAGAATCTCAGATATTACATTAACCCCCCCCCCCCGGCAATACCGGGTGCCCTTGTTAACGATACAGAGAATATCTCTGATTTCAAATAATTTTGAATTGGCCTATTGTCATCATGACAACCGTAACCGAAATGCGATCCTCCAGTACAAAAAAGAAATTGTTTTTCCAAACTCTACATTTATCGTCTGCAGTAGAATTGATAGTACTTTTTTCACGATAGGGTTGGCATTATTTATATACTATATTTTTTTTTAGATTCTGAAAGAAGGGGGTTAATCTAAAAGCATGATGTTGCAGCCGGCAGGATTTCTAAGGGCAGATGGCTGGGTTATAAGAGGATGGGGTGGGATGGGGGTTTGCAGCACACGCCACGTTCAATGAGAAACATGATACAGATATAAGCTAACCCCATGCGTATCATCTCCTCGTGTTATTATATCAGAAGGAAAGTCTGGTAGACTGACAGAAGTAAAATGGTTTAGTGGGGGGAAAAATACAGAATTCGAGGGGAAAAGAATGAACACAAAAATATCGCGGAGGGGGTGGGGCAAAAAAAGAAAGATCTTAGTCGATATGGTAAAGTAAGTTCACAAAACCTCCCCCTCGTAACTACGTTCTCCTGTCGTTTACGTACGAATCAAACGAATATCGACGTTACAGGGCGGTTAGTATACACAGTCAAATGCACGGTGCGGACGAAGAGTGGAAAAGTCTAAACTACGCACCTGGATCTCACATATACAGGGAGTAATTTCTTTGCAAATCTGAATTTATCTTTTGTCTTCAAAATCATTTACCACTAAATTACCTTCTCCGTCGTTTTTCTCCTTCTTTCCTTTTTTCCCCCCTTATTTCTTTAATTCCTTCCACGTTTCATTCATTTGTTTTCTCCTCATTCTTCACTTTCGCCCGTCTTTCTTTTCTTAGCCTTCTCTCCCCTGTGGTTTTGTTCCTTTCCTCTTCTTCAAAATGTCCAGAAACTCTCTGGGGCCCACCCAACCGGGGTTCTTTGCCTACATTTAGTATCGCTGTCAGGAATGAGGGGAGCTACAAATCTATTGTCTCTTACTCAGGAGAATACAGTTGATCTGCACAGCGTGGATAGAGTCTCTTAACAGTCAAGACAACTGTCGGGGGAGAACATAGAGATCCTGTCAAAAACACGCTTCTTTACCTTTTTCACACTGGTCGCCATATGTCAGATATTTCGTTTGTAACAAGCCTAAGTAAATTTTCTTCACAGCTCTAACCACATAGAACACTGCAGAAAATAACTGAATTATTTTACATACACAAAACACGAATAAATTCCAGCCCAATGTATTTTTTGTTCGAATATATCTGTTACTGGACACAAACAAGGGACACTCAGCTTTCCCCAGCGCAGACTGCCAAGGTCAAGTGCAGACTCCTCGCTCAGTATCAGTACTTGCCATATATGCCTTCACGGCTTGGACAGACGTAATTTCACTTTTACCTATTTATACCTTTCTTTCTTACTTACGTCTTTTCCTTTCCTATATGGTAATATTGCCTCGGACCCTCCTCAAAACAGGCGCATTTTTGTTTAAAACATAAGCCATTATGCATTTGTTTTCACATGAAACAATATAGCAAATATTACTTTTTGTGTCAAACCTACACTTGGAAAACAACCTCTTTTTCCCCCTTGTGCAGCCGACATATTTAACCCTTTAAAGACGAAGTGTATCTGTTTTATATAAGGACTCAGTGCGTACCGCGCTGTAAACACTCTCCACTTCGGTTATAAAAATCAATCTCTTAATGTTTTATAAGGCAAAAGTTGCTGTTTGTTCTGAGATCCAAACAAAACACATAAACGCAATGTGGGCACCACGTAGAATTTTTCAATGTTAAACCTGGTTGTACGTAAAGTTACCGCTAGGCTTTAAAAGTTTAAAAGTAAAGTTCGCATTAGGACTAAAAATACCCGTAACGTACAAATCCCACCCCTATCATGGCTGCTTGCTGCAGAATAGCCAAGACATGGAGCATATTACACCCACAGTTAGACCTACTGGTTGAGAATTAAAAACGAAGTGAAGTAATCCTATATCGCTAATATTTTTCTTCAATTTTCTCTACACAAACGAATACAAGTTGGTTTCTCTGCTTGTTATTTTATTCTTCGTTCGTCTTGTGTTTGATGAATGACGCGCTGCCTTCACTGCGATGTTACATCAGCCCAGCAGTTTTTAAGCGTTTAGCCTCAGGCCTGCTTTTTTAGATTATTCGCTTTAATAATGGACCATCTGTCTTCCCAAACCACGTAGGGATGAACTTTCCGTAAAACTTTTATATCATGACACAGGAGTAAGAGAGATGACCAATGGTCAACACGGAAATAAAACGTTATGCATTCACCCTATAACCCACTAACAGAATTATTCATTTCTTATTATACTGTGGCGTATAATCACATATTCTGTCGCTAATTCATGTTTCAAAATGTGAATGTATATCTATTTGCGCTGGACAAAAATCTGTCATTTTTTTTTTTTCCTAAGGCAAAAGGCGTGTGTCCAGTTGGAGTAGGTCGCAGTGCTAGCAAGATGTGTGTGCCTTTTCGGTAACTGGCCCCACAAAACCACAAACGACACAGTGAACAACACGATTCAATAACTGGGCCCAGGGGTGCACAAAATTTTCGCATATCTGTAAGACACCTACAAAATACTGGGCTCTTGAAAGGAAAAAAGAAGCAGGTTCCATTGCTGAGGACCCACAAATTTTAGGCGCCACCATACAAAATTTAACGGCCCGGGTGACCTGTCAACCGGAATGTGTGCACCAATGCTTGGGACTACTATAGAAACATCATGACATGTCGTCATTTAACCCATGAGGAATAGCAAGAGTCTGGACTTCATTTAGAATGCCAGTTTGCAGCGATATAGTTTAGGGTTCTCTTCTTTTGGGACATGACGTTGCGTTCACAGGATAAACGGATCCCGACGTTTCGAATGAATGTTCTACCTTCAGCTTCAACGGTCACCATCTCCTAGGACTTCTTAGACTTAATAATCCTAAAAGATGAGGGTACTAGGTTTCCCCGAAACGTCCCGATCGGTTTATTTAGTGATGCAGCGTCATCACTGAATAAACAGGAACTTCTACCAGTAAAACTTTTAAAAATAGCTATCAAGTGTCCAATAAATGCTGCAATCTTTTATTTATTTCCTACTTTATATTTTCTTTTTTATTTTCGTTACACGGAACTGATCAGTTTATCAACCATAACCTGTATAACTATCGGCGGCATAAAATATATAGAAACAACCTTTATTCTAAATATCTCGTTGTGATAATATATAAAATATATTAAAAATAACCTCAATTCAAAACTAAAATTTATTGTCAGTACTTATTATCCATTACAACGTGTTTCGGCGGACTTCGCCATCTTCATGTTGTAAAAAAAATAGACAAAATACTTGGCAGGCTAACTGCAAGGTTATGTTTAACAAAACTTGATGCTGCCTTTATTCTTCCAAGTATTTGGTATATTTATTGTATTACCTTAAGGCGGCAAAGTCGGGCAAAACGTGTTACAATAAATAAGTACTTAAAATAAATTTTCGTTTTAAATTTATGGTTATTTTTAATGTAGTTTGTATGGAAACAAAGTTAACTGCCTGTTCCTACATACCGAGGCAATGATTTGTCACTCCAAATTTTCTTCAGACGTACCTGTTTTCTTCGTATAAAGTGTTTATAAAACAGTGCCCGCTTTGTATTCTGCTACTGTTTATTTCACACATCTCTTGTAGCCAGTTCTTTAAGTACTTTTCATTTCCACTGCTGAAACGTGTAAAACCGATTTTACTTCTTATGCTGATGATCTAAACTTAAAATGTATTATTTAACCTTTTAAATCCTAGCGGTAACTTTACATACCACCAGGTTTAACATTAAAAAATTCTACGTGGTGCCCACATTGCGTTTATGTGTTTTGTACGGATCTCAGAACAAACAGCAAGTTTTGCCTTATAAAACATTAAGAGATTGGTTTTTATAACCGAAGTGGAGAGTGTTTACAGCGCGGTGCGCACTGAGTCCTTATATAAAACAGATACGCTTCGTCTTTAAAGGGTTAATTACAATACATCAAAGGATACGTACTAAAGGCGTGTACAGTAAATTGTAACACAGAGATGTAACACATACACTATACAATATAGTCCTCAGTGAATTAGGATGTTAATCCCTCATATAATCCTTGTTTGGTGAGTTCACAGCACCATCAGTTTGAAGCCAAGGGAAAATATACTGAGTGTATGATGAGATGTGGATCCCGCGAGATAATCTCGTCGTACTTCTGTTGGCCCGGTGAGACAAGCAATCGAGTCTTGAAGCACGTTTTCGTATAACACAGCATGAGGAAGGGGGATACGGATCTTATACGCCTATAAGGGGGGATCATAGGGGAAGAATTTGATAGAAGGCTTGAGAATTGAAAACTTGAAGACTTTGTTAAAAAGTACATCTCAGATCCTTCACAAGTTGTGTGCTTCATCACCACCTTGTTGTAAGAGGCAAGGAAAATCACAAGTTGAAATTTTCTTGTAAACAAAACAAATGGCAGGATAGCAGAAACTTTCTACACACAAAAATACATCATCTTAATCTCAAGATTTGGTGCTTTTATTGAGTTTCTATGTGGCCAATTTTTCCACCTGAAGGAGTAGGTAAAAACTGAAAGGGAATTGTCAATTTAAAGTTCGGCAAGAATTTGTCCTAAAGAAAGGTGTCTACCATTTAACCACTACTTACCAATTTCCATTCAAACTTCATATAACTTACGTCAAAATATTTCCCATACCCATTTTTCAATCATTGTCATTTGTTCTTATCTCAGTGCAAGGCTCCTTCGCAAGAATATCAACGATATTTGCAAAATCTGCAACCCTTTTGGTAGTAAGAGTTTCGTCTGAAATTTCCGACAAACTCCACATTAAGCAAAACATGACAGCCCTTCCCACTTTAACCACAAATAAATAGTCAGATTCTTAATGAAAATATTAGAGCCTAATAAAGAATCACAGATAGAGTAACAGAGAAAATTACATTGTGAAGATTTTTTGTCCTGTTCACCTAACATTATTGCCGAAAAGTAATAAATAAATATAAGAAAATCGGTATGTAGAATGACGGAAAAATGAGACATAACAGAAAATTTGGTCGGAAAATCCCGAGGGATAACGTGACAGGGAAAGGAAATTTAATGTGATAAAAAATGAGGTGATGTTGTTGAGATGCGTCACGGTTATTGTCCAAAGGTAGATTTTTGTGGACGTGATGACAAACACTGAGAGATTTCTGTGGGCACGATACAAACACTGACGGATTTTAGTGAACATGATGAGAATGTCAGATTTTTTTTGGGACACGATGACAAACATTGAGAGATTTCTGTGCACACGATGACAAACATTGACAGATTTATGTGGATACGATACTAAAACTGACAGATTTTTGTGGACATGAGGACAATGTCAGATTTTTGGGGACACGATGACAAACACTGAGAGATTTCTGTGGGCACGATACAAACACTGACGGATTTTAGTGGACATGATGACAATGTCAGATTTTTGGGGACACGATGACAAACATTGAGAGATTTCTGTGCACACGATGACAAACATTGACAGATTTATGTGGATACGATACAAAAACTGACAGATTTTTGTGGACATGGGGACAATGTCAGATTTTTGGGGACACGATGACAAACCCTGAGAGATTTCTGTGGACATGATGACACTGACAGACTTTTGTGGACGCGATGACAAATATCCACATATTCTTGTGGACACGATAATACTGGCACACTTTTGCGGATGCGATGACAAATATCGAAATACTTTTGTGGACGCGATGACAAACCTTCAGGATTTATACAATCACATAACTCATCATCTTCAGCAGAATGAGTAACTACTAATTTTGAAGAAATATCCTGTCTTCGCGCTGCCATTCTCGAACGAACACACACACACATGACTCACTGACACTGCAGACAGACTTAACATGCCTCTTTATGAAACCTACCTGGAATATAAAAAGAAAAATTACTAAGTTTATTCGTTTGAGCTGCTCCGGCTGTGGGGTTTCATATTACAGGTTTTTGGACAATGTGGTTTACAGCAGCCAGATGTTACATAGACATGGCCCGGGCCATCCAGACAATTTGCGGTTAGATTTGATTAATACGACCGCGTTAGAACGGTACCAACATAACATAAAGCTTCTTCACGGAAACAATAACACTGCAATGGGCCCCTCGTCCCCCCTTACAAGAAGGAAGAGTTGAAAGTATTAAAAATATTATGCTGATATTACAAGACGGGGTTATGGTGCCTTGAAATATGAAAGAAATTAATTGCATTTAATATATATTCCCTTCTCTAAGGCACTAACATAAAAGATATTCTATTTTCTAACCTTCCACCACCGTCATCCTTTTTCATTTAATGGAAATAAATTTTACGTCAAATACAGGTGGAATATGGCATTACGGTAGGGAGAGATCTTATTCAGCGAAAGGATTTGCTATGTGATACAGAATATCTTAGGAAGGAAACAGACGAGCAACCGTGACGTACAAACCTTAAGCAGAAAACCCTTCGGGGTAAATTAAATTAATTAACACTGGTTTTACTAACTCCAATATTTAATTATAACTTTTTCCTTTGTGTTTGTTGAAAATATATAGCTGACGGGATTGTTTCAGTTTCTTCACTCTACCAAAACTTGACATTCTCTCTCTGATTGATATCAGCGTGCCAGATGAAAATGCTACTAGCTGACAAAGCCGACTTAGAACGGGAAAAAAAATATTTATCAAACTACGCACTATAGGTTACAGGACATAAATATAAACGATCTTATCAACACTGAAGAACCATGGCTCAGGCGGTTAGCCGCCGGCCTCCCACCGCGGAGACACGGGTTCGATGCCGGGTCAGTCCATGTGGGATTTGTGGTGGACAAAGTGGCACTGGGACAGGTTTTTCCCCGAGTTCTTCGGTTTCCCCCCGTAAATTTCATTCCACTGGTGCTCCATTACTAGGAAAAGGACAAAAATCATCATCATCATGATCATCGTCATCATCATTATCATAGGGTTGCACAATAAGCCTCATGGCCGTAATGCGTCCGTAGCGTCTGCTGCGGGGCCCTTCACCACAAAAAAAACACTGAAGAAGGTTTAAGACTTCTGGAATATTACGCCATTTTGACTATAAACACACACAGAAGTGTCGGTGGAGCCTGACCTTCCATCCTCAAAGTCTAGCAGATGTTAGACGACGAATAAACTGCCGTATAATTTTGAGATTAAGTAAATAAATAAATAAATAAATATTTTCTTGGAGAAAGCCCTTCCTGAGAGATTAGTAGGTCTTAGGTAGTCAAGGAATTACTCGAATTTAAAAACCCTTCAATGTTCATTACCGAGTTTGCAAGAGCCACAATTGATCCTTATCCAAAGCCAGTTGAATCCAGTCCACAACCAACCATCCAATACTTTTAAGTTCGGCTTCAATATTATCCTACATATTATTTATTTCAGGTTTCCGACAAAAAAACTGTAGGCACTTGCTTCCCCTCCCACGTGCACAACGCACCCCTCCAGAAAGAATATAAAATAATTAATAAAGAATACTAAGTATTTATTTTCATTTTTAAGCAACGTCTAAAATGTTTTTTTCTGCAAAAATTAGGGTCTGAAAATGTTTAGTAACTCATACATTTTCCAGCAGCTTTAAAACGAAAATCCACCGTTTGGTAAAGCCCAAATGATATTACGGGAAAAACGCATAGTAACGGGTTAAATTTGCCAAAGATGCGTGACCCGAGTGCGTGTTGGAGGACCCCCACTCTTGACACGTGGTGGTCACGTGGTGCTTCAAAACGAGAGAGAAACTGTCTGCTTAGAGACAGAGGGTAAGTTAGCAGGGATATTTTAATCACCCTCAATCCCGCCCTTCAATCAAAATGAGTCATAAGTAACACGCAAGGCAACGCTCCGTGTTACTTTCCGTTTTCGATGTTATAGAACGTAACTGGGTTCGATTTTAAGGTGCCTTTTGTGAGAACACGACTGAACAGCTGATTTACTGATTCCAAACAATAGACTTTTCCCTTCATCCAATCAATTTTAATGCCAAGCTAAATATTTGAGCATTTTGTTCGCATCTCGTAACGACTGGATACTTCAAAGCCGATTAAAAGGCAAAAATTATCCTGAATTACATGTAAATATTCAGCTCGTACCGCGCAGTAAACACAATCCATCTCGGCTACAAAAACCAAGCAGTTAATGCTGTTTGTTCTGAGATCCATACAAAACACGTAAATACACTGTGTGGGCAGAAGGTAGAATTGTTGAATGTTAAACCTGGCGGTACATATAGTAACCACTGGGCTTTAAAGGGTTAAGAGAGTCTTTCAGTCTATTTCTAGGCCTTAAACTCGTTTCGATTTACTTTCTATCTAACGTAAATGTCAAAATTTAAGTGGATCCTATAGTTAAAGCACATCGCCTTTGAAGGTTTACTGGGACAATGGAAGTAAATATTGCTTTCTGAACCTCCTCACTAGATGTATATGGAAAGTCAGGCGTATTACTTCAGAAATTTTTGTTGCTGTCAATGTGACAGGGCACTGATATAAGCGCGGAGGAAAAGAGAAGGCTTCATGTCCCAAAACAATAATTTTCACGAATGTTCTGCCTAATTTCGCCTCTCAAAGACAAGAAATATTCCCGAGGTAATGATTCATACAAATTAATAATTTCACTAAAAAAATTGTCAGTCAATTTACGTTTGTTACAAGCTAAGAACCAAACAATTCTTCGCCTAATGTGTCTTCAAAAAAAAAGTGGTTCAAGAACTCGACTTCAAGCAGGGCGAGATGTTACAAATAGGCACTCTTTCAGCAATATAATTCCAATCAAATTTCTGATTTATCTTCCTTTCTTCGACCAATTAATTCCTTCCATTTGTCGCTAATTACAGCACCATGAACGGTTGTTATATATAATAAGTGTTTTAGAGAGAGAGAGAGAGACAGAAACACGGAATTTAATTAATGACCCGTGTCGCCGCCCTATCGGACTGACCGTGAAGCTATCAAGGTTGGATTGTTACGACCACAAAGGGGCATATTATCAGAAACAATCACCATTCCGAGGCCTTGTCGCTAAAGCTGTCGACCACACACTTCCAAGAACAAGTCGCCAGCAATTCCAAGCTATTGTGTCTGATTGTTTCCACTTTAAATGTATGCTAGGCTCTTGACATCCATGAATTGAAAGCGTTTAATGTTAAGACAGGGTGGAGAAAGGAAGAGGAGAGGGGAGCGGGGAGAAAGCTGCGTATAGGAAAACACAAAACTTTTTTTATCCCTCTGTGAATTGTCAGAAGTTTCTCTGACACGGTCTTATGAACTGGAAATGGCGTCTAAAATCGCAGACGTCATTTGCTTGTGTCACTTGGTCAACAATGGTTCCATTTACCCGCCACGGCAGTTGAAACACCGCAGCAATACCTTTCCAGACATTCCGAATTCCCTTTAACGCTTTCGAAATGAAGAATAGAATGAAATAACGCGGACAGACATAAGCGCTCTGATTTCGTAAAAGTGATACCTGAAAGATGTAACAAGCAAATATTAATACAGCGTAGCCTGTGTGTCATAAAACCCTATGGGACAGCAATGTTTTCCGTTGCGGGCAGGTTCCATATCACACAGGTACTTGGAAGTTTAGATGTTCGAGACTGTAAGTTTTCCGCTAGATACAGGTTTCCGTTACATCCAAGTACCTTCAAGACAGACCTCTCTGTATATGAACGAAAACATAAGCGTCTACGTAATACAACCTATAAATACGTGACTTAAATGGTTTGTTATTTGTGGATGTAATGCAACAGGATTCTCCTGGATAACACGCGGGCCTACTGCGAGAGACAGAGAGCGTGTTTCATTTGAAGAAGATGGTATTTCCAAAGATTATAAAGCGTAAAGGACTTTTGGAATCGTACTGAGAAAGGAAAACCGAAGCACCCGGAAGAAAAAGTTGTTCCATTGTCATTTCGTCCATTAACCCATTAAAGACGGAACTTAATCTCTTTTATATAAGGACTCAGTGCGTACCGCGCTGTAAACACTCTCCACCTCGGTTACAAAAACCATTCACTCAGTGATTTATAAGGCAAAATTTGCTGTTTGATCTGAGATCCATACAAAACACATAAACGCAATGTCACTACAATGTACAAATTTTTAATGTTAAACAAGGTGCTACGTAAAGTACTGGCTAGGCTTTAAAGGGTTAATAAATCCCACTTGGAATGACCTGGCATCAAACCCGGACCTCCGAATTCTCTTAATCATTAGTACGTTAAATTAACCTCTTCTTTTCTCGGGGTTTCTCTTCCTAACTCCATTTTGTTCCTCCAAATTCAATTTCATCCTACTACTTGTATTCTGTAGTTCTTGTCCCTATTCTTCACATTTACAACCACAAACCACATAAAATAACGCCTATCAACTTAAATATGGAAAACCACAATTTTATTTTATTATATACTTTAAATGGTTATTTGTAAATTAAATATTTCGAATGAGCTGTATCCAAAATATGAGACAGCGGGAACCCATTAGGGGCTGTAATAGAAATAACCAAGGCACGTGTGGTCACATAAAAATGTTATATGCTGGTGTTGATGAAGCGGTGAAAAATGGACACGTAGACACTGCAGGATTCGTAGCCCACAACCCCCCAGAAACCAAGAACACCGCGGCCACAGCAACGGTGACCCGCGACAAACGATTGGTGGTGTTTTTGTTTCATAATATCAGCGAGGTGAACTTTTTACACGCGAAATGACGTTTTTGATTTTGTACGTATCAAGTCCCTATGAACTGCTATTGTGACGTCAGCGAGTTATGTGGTTCCACTCCTCCCTCTGTTTTAACTGTTACACAAATTTTAAATTTCAACGCGCAAACTGCCTTTAGCCTATCTACACATCGGAAATATTTTGACATTTATGATAATTCCAATGTTGACCTTGTGTGACCCCAGGCTTCCGCCGCGTTGTAAATTAGATCCGCGCCCTTCTGGCATTTGACGCAGTGTAGAGTGGCAATTCTATACCGACGTTTCGGGACAACACTTTGGTTCCATCTTAGAGCCAAGAAGTCTGAATTCTTAACACTTGAAGATGGGGCCCATAGGTTGTCCCGAAACGTCAGTACAGAATTACCGTTCTACGCTGAGTAATATCCCAGAAGAGCACAGATCTCAATATTGATTTAGCATTTTGTTGCTCATTTTAATTTGGAAAAATAAATTGTTCCGTTTTTCCCCAATAATTTCTCATCTCCGTTGTTGAAATACCACAAACTGTCAATTGGAACGTCTGAAAACGACACGGGGTTTTATTTTCACATAACTCTGTATTGTCAAATTACGTAGTTTTCCACAGAATTTTGTTTTCCAAACACTTGAAACATCCTACTTCTATAAATGGATAAATATTCTAGACATTTTTTATGATATATTGGTCAGATGACCAGATGTTCAGTATATCTGAAGGCTTAGACCTACACACGATAACACAGTACAAGACTCAAATATAAATGCATTACCCAATCAGAATTCAAAATCGCGGTCATAGTGTTGAGCAGGTTGGACATCGTATGCGCCTTTATTGTGACAATGATGACACTGACGATGACAGACAAAATCTGCCATGAAGGTATCTAGTCAGTGTGAGTCAGGGGTCGAGTGCATAAAAGACTGTGTGCACCGCAGTAAAGCACAGGCCGTTTAGTTGAAAGGCACGGGGGTTGGGAGGGGGGGGGGATGCCGTTTCTACAAATCCAAGCTGACGACTGAAAGATGGAATGAGAAACTTGTTGAGGTAGGATGAGGCGATAGAAATGACAGAGGAACCAAGAACTGAGTTTATTCCAAAAAGGGAAGGACAGTGGGAAGGGGGGAAGGTTAAAGCACTCGTCTTAGAGGTTAAATCGGAATGACGCCACCGCATTGGCGCCTTCAGGGGGATGAAAAATGGAATAAGGGGTGACAGAATCCAAATTGTTTCAGCATTCCAGCTTTTATTTGTTCCCTTCTTTTTCTCTCTCCCTTTCCATTCCTTACATTTCTTTCTCACTTTAACTTAAGTTGCACTTCCCTTTTTCTAGCAGCTCTCGCGTTTTTCTAACGCACTGACAGAAGCCATTACAAACTTCTCTGGTTTCTATCATGGAGTTCAAGAAGACTTTTTGACGTGCCAGCAGAAACCTTTGCGGTTGTCTTAGGAAATGAAGTCTAATCGGGGATTGTAGCAGAGGGGGGAGGGGGGGAAATGAGGATTTGGAAAAAAAGCAGAACGGGGAACAAGTTCTGAAAGAAGAAAAAGAATTTCTTATATTATCAAAATAACACAAAACATGTTGTGTTAGGTCAAGATACGTCCCATTATACAGCCAGTTCTCTATACAGTGCTTCTGAGAAGCTAACGAGTTTAATTTTGGCCTGGTTTGATGAAAGAAACTCCTCCTTGTCCCTCAGAGGGCGCGATCGCAAAAATCTTACTGTATAATTGCGAACAAATCGGTCAACATAAGAAACACAGACGTCTTCCTGAAGTCAAACAAACAATTTAGGTAACATCATCCCGTTGTACCGAAACATGTAGTAGAAAAAGTAAATAAACGAACGTAAAGTGTTCGAGCGTTAGGTTTGTCTAGACAATAAACCGGCATTCCACACAAAAAAAAAAATTACATTTGAAATTAAAAATTTAAAAGGTTAAAAATAACGTAAAGCTGTCCTTATGGTCATCATACAGACACATGTGGCTGTGGAGGTACAGCTCCACTCATTCTTAAGTTCAGAACTAGAGGGAGCGAGTGATAACCTTCATAATTCTGCCACTTTACCCCCGTCCTGGGGAAATAGCTCAGTGTCTCCAGGTGCACAGTGAATAGAACGGTAGTTTGATGGGCCCCACAGCCAGACCGGACAATATGGAAGAGAACGGACTGGAACAACAGTCCCTCTGCCGACCGTCCCGTAAACTCGTCACCATACCGACTGAGATATCGTGACCCCACGAAACGCCCCTATGGCGATTTATGATTTCGAAGCCTTGCCTGTGAAAATAACTGTCTCCAGGGAAGTAAGGTAAAGTAGTCAGGTGGAAAGACACGTGCATTTTAGAGATAGCAGGTTTCTATAAAGCCGTTTCCGGTGGCCTTGGGGACTAAGGCGTAGGTCTAAAGCTGTTTAATTCCTGGGATCGCGGGTTCGAATCCCTCTGAGGACACGGGAGTTTGTCTCTTGCGTTTGTTGAGTGTTATGTAGGTAGAGGATTCTGCGACTAGCTGATCACTCGTCCAGAGGAGTTCCACCGAATATATGTGCCTAACTGTGTGTGATCTAGAAACCTAGTCCTAAGTTGGGATGTTGCGCCACAAAGAAAAGAAAAATTTTCATCTGAAACGTCTGTAAATAAGTACTGTATATCGCGGTGCCAAATCACAAAATGCAGTAATTTTCCTCGTCCTTTTTTCAGTGTCATTCATTTATCCTCTTTCTATTTTCGCAGTTATTAGTATACGTTCAGTAATAGTGTAGATACAGGAGACATTGCGTACCGTAACGGCTACGTCTTAAAAAGCGATCACTCTCACACAAAAGAAAAAATTGGCTTCAGCTCAGTAAGATTCTATTCTACTCTGCTGTAATAAAAATAACGAAGTAAAGTCGTCCCTGTGCACACAATTCAAACATATACAGGGAAATGAGGTATGGCTCCACTCATTCGTAACCTCGGCACTAGATGAAATTGAATGGTCAGTTTTATGACCCGGTAAAGCGTAGGTGCAAAAGCAGCTAATTCCATAAGTTTATGTTACTTCCAAACGTACTGTATATATAAAAAGGTAAAGCAATCCCATTACAGACCTGGACAGGCCCTTAGGTTTCCAGGAATGAAGGTGGCACATGAAGGTGGTAAGGTTGTCAGACGTGCGCACCGGCCACGTTTACCCCCCCCCCCCCCCCCCCCCAGGAAATATTCCTGGTACTCAATTCTGTTAGAGGCTGAGTCGACCCCAGGGCCATAGTGCGACCGGAAGGGTTATGTAAATGAAAAATTCCAATGACACCATCGGGAATCGAACCCGCGACCTCCCGGTTTGTAGCTCAGTGCCTCAACCAACTGCGCCACTGTTACTGAAGAATGTCAACCTTTCTGATCCGCGACCCGGATTAGGCCAATGTCTTTGCCTTCCCACCCAAGGAGTCAGAAACAAAGGGAGGTGTAGAATAGGAAACATGAATCAATATAAAAACGTAACATTTTAACGATTTGACAACATAAAAATAAACATAGGCCGTATACATCATAAAATCATAATGCAAAAAAGCTTTTCGTGACCCACTTAGCATAGCTTCCCGAGCCAAATTTGGATCGCAACCCACAAGATTATAAAAGTTGATTTATAGGGTCATTTTTTTATTTCACCAATATCGTTTGTCAATTCCCGCCGTCATTCATACGTGCGTGAGTGCAGGACCCTTGGTGGGTAAGGTTTATGCGATAAGCGAGCCGGCAGGAAAAGACAAAAGATTTGGCCTGCTAAAATAATGACCCTGTATTAACCCACTATTAAGTACAACAGTTTTCATATAACAAAACTGGTATAACTAACCCCTGAGTCTGTAATGTCAGTGGGTCAATATCCATTCTGCCATTACCGTCTAATTTCTTTATAATAAAATATCCAGTACAAACGCAATTAGGGCTTCTCGGGCTGTCACCCTTGAATAGCATTGAATGTAGATATCTACGTAGTTAATACGGAATGTGATACTTTTCCTCCATTATACTACTGAAGTTCATAGCCAAGTGCAAAATACGCCGGCGAAACGGATAGTCTACGCGTCAACGTATTATTTAGGCGGTTATTTGGCGGAAAGGCACGAAATTGATTATTCAGACTATCTACACCTAGTGCCACGATTTGTGCCGGGTACCTCTCGCGCAGAAGTCATGTGAGAGCGCACATTGGCTTATATCGACTGGTAAATAGTTACCGGCGTATTGCCTTTACCTTCAGAGTCAAGCAGCAATAAACATTCAAGAACGCTTAAAACTTTTTCGAAGCAGCTTAACTAAACCCCAAATCCCGAAACAGAGCAAACTGCGGACAGAAACGTGCAAATACGAATATTACCCCTGCAACTACTACTACATTACGTGCCAGTAAGTTCACAGGGACCGATGTCCAACACTGGAACATCACTTCACAAACTTTCCTTCGCAAACAAACTTCAGAAACTGAATCGAATTTGCTGTCTTCCGCTGTTTAAGAGTTTCACGTTTCAACACTTTACAGCCAGTTTATAAGATAACCAAAATTTTCTCTTGGTTTATATAAAAGCAATCTGGTAAAGATTTTTGTCATAAAACAAATAAATGTGTCACAGTGGTGGGAAGGGAACATTAAAAAAAANGTGGTGATACTTTTTTTTAAACGTGAAATCACAAAATTCAACACGACGCTTCTCCATTCTCTGTGTACTAGTGTTATATTCCTTTTGCCTCAGTACTAGTCAGTTCACAGGGTGCGACAGTTAACACAGAGGGTTGTTAGGGGAGAAGAGAAAGGGAGACGCAACACAAGGACCTTCCTTCCCTTATACACTTCGTAAAAAAAAATACACACCCCACGTCAGACACAAGTTGTGTCTGTATGTTATACGCGATCCATTTAAATCAAAAGCCAACATTATGTGTTTTATTTGTTTAGCGTTTTATATGTCAGCCTTTTGTAGAAGGCAGTCGTTTGTACACTCACAGACAATTAACAATTACAACCTTCAAAATTTGTTATTAACTACGTACAACACGATATTTTAGACTTACTGCAATCCACACTAAAATAATTTAAAACGGGAAAAATCTTAGAAATCACATTCTTGAATAAGCCTTAATACAGCCATAAATTAGTGAAACGCATTTCTTTTCATTTACGCGTTCTTTCAAATGTCCCTTAATTAACCTTTTAAAGCCTAGCGGTAACTTTACGTACCACCAGGTTTAACATTAAAAAATTCTACGTGGTGCCCACACTGCGTTTATGTGTTTTGTACGGATCTCAGAACAAACAGCGACTTTTGCCTTATAAAACATTAAGAGACTGGTTTTTATAACCGAAGTGGAGAGTGTTTACAGCGCGGTACGCACTGAGTCCTTACATAAAACAGATGCGCTTCGTCTTTAAAGGGTTAATAACTTACCATGGCACCGTTTATAAACCGTGGAAGCTATGAGGTTATCATAAAAGTGCTAATAGAGATTTCAGTCTTCCGACATATGACATCGTATAGATTTGTACTTATATATCAAGGAGCACTGAGTGATATTCCAAAAATCTAACGCTCTCTTCATCCACGGATTATTAAAAAAGTTACAAGAACGAATACTCTCTTTCGAAATTACAGACTGAAGGTTCAAATTTGGTTAGGCAAAAGCTAATTATGCGTATTTCGTACATTTTGTGTTGCTGATAAGTTACTCTTACATACGTAGAAAAATCTATTGACAGTAGCGAAATTTTTTCTCAAAAGTAATAGTTTGCAGCATCCAAATTAAATTTTTTTATTATGCCAGTGACCATTCGGAACCAAATCATCTTACGGCTGATAAATTATCTTTAAATAAATTAAGGAAATTTGAACATTTTAAACATCAAATAGTAAAAAGTTCTGAATTAAATCGCTTCACGTAAATATATATATATATATATACGCCAACATGTGTTGCAATACACATGACTGATAATTCGTTAGGAAAAAATCATATTTCTTAAGGTGCAGCGCTTTAGGAAGAAGTAATTTATGTTGAAATTTTTGAGAGACGTAAACCCTTTAAAGACGAAGCGTATCTGTTTTATATAAGGACTCAGTGCGTACCGCGCTGTAAACACTCTCCACTTCGGTTATAAAAACCAGTTTCTTAATGTTTTATAAGGCAAAAGTTGCTGTTTGTTCTGAGATGCGTACAAAACACATAAACGCAATGTGGGCACCACGTAGAACTTTTTAACCCTTTAAAGACGAAGCGTATCTGTTTTATATAAGGACTCAGTGCGTACCGCGCTGTAAACACTCTCCACTTCGGTTATAAAAACCAGTCTCTTAATGTTTTATAAGGCAAAAGTTGCTGTTTGTTCTGAGATCCGTACAAAACACATAAAGTCAATGTGGGCACCACGTAGAATTTTTTAATGTTAAACCTGGTGGTATGTAAAGTTACCGCTAGGCTTTAAAAGGTTCAGATGAACAAAGCATTTCCTTTAATGTTACACAAAATTAATAAGCACTTCTGCATAAGATAACAACAGCTTAAAATCCACAATCATTACATTTAGCAACATTTTCGAGGAGACCAATATTCGGAGGAACAAGTTAAAAAATTATGTGACATGTACCAATTTCGGAAACAATGGCCCCGAACCGAAAATATGTACTTTTGAAAAAGAAGTAAAATTGTTTTGAGCCCTTTGATAACAAACAAATCTACATTACATGTACAGATTCATTCCGTACGTCACAGAGAACACAATCTTCCTCCTTTTGGAAGATTAATAGTTGAATAATTTTAGTGTACTTATAACAGGTTGTATATTGCAAGAATAGTATGGGAAAAGTTTGTAGGCCGAAAATAGCATTTTTAGAGCTGGAAGTCTGCAATGTATGTAGTAACCATTACACTTTAAAGATCATAGTAGGAACAAAACAGCACGCTACATAAAATGATAAATCTTTGTGACCTTCAAATTCGACATGTTTACATTAAGTGTTGACTAACCGCTAGTGCATGTGTTGTTTCGTACACACTAAGAGTGATTTACAGCAATATTGTGAAAATAAATGTAGGAGTAAAAAAATGGGAAAGCAAACTGACTGCAAAACCTATTTGAGCTAAACGTGCATATGTACGTCTTTTGTAACGATACATAACAAAAATATCTTCCGACGCTGCTAAGTCATATCGCAAGTCGCACCGCTGTGAGAGGCTCAGATCTCAAAATGTAACAAGTTTCAGTGCGGCTTACGGTGCACGGTGATGACTTGGAGAGAAATGATAATGATGATGATGATGATATGGTAATAATGATGATGACGATTATTATAATGATTGCAATTATGATTTGTAGTGATACATAAAGTAGCTAGAATTCTTGGGAATTTCTGTTGGCAATCCTGACTGCTGATTTTCATCACTGTTCCTCTGTGCCTGCAGATGGGATAAGACACACTCCTTTCAAATTTTCCATCACTCTAAATGAAAGAGCTTTGATAAATTGTGTCGTAATTAAAAATAATAGTTTCAATTTCAACAAATTTAAGAATTTCAGAACAACAATAATAAAGTTAATAAATTACAATGCTAAATGTAAGAAAAATAATTAAAATAATTACTGCTGTGAGACCTTAAGGATAAAAATAATATTAGAATTTGATATTATACATTTGCCGTGAAAATATGTAACAATACGCAATATTAAATTCTAATTTTTATGATAGGATATTGAATTCTAACTTTCATTCAACTATTTTTACAAAATAATAATCCAAATAGGATATAAAACAACTGTTTCCTTTTAGAGTTTCGAAATAAAACAATACAAATAGGAAATAATACAAACATTTTACAGTATATATAAAGTAAATAACCGTCTACAGCCAACGTTATATGGTTTTATTAAAGAATGAGCGACTAATTTCCGTCCTTTTGGACCACCTTCAGGCTCTGTTCTTATCCTACTGTTACAGGAACTGTACATGTATAAGTAGAAGGCCTTCTCTTTTAGAGGTCAGATTCAACAATAGGCTAAGAACAGGGCCTGAAGGTGGTCCAAAAGGACGGAAATTAGTCGCTCATTCTTTAATAAAACCACATAACGTTGGCTGTAGACGGTTATTTACTTTATATATACTTAATATACGCCAAATGGGACAATGAATGTCAAAAATATTTTACAATTTTGCCCCATTTTAATAATCTTTTAATATCAACCACTCACAAATACTTCACTTTACAATGCACGTATCTCTCACCAAATAGTATCGATGAAGATGTTTTATCATCAAGTGTTTCCTTTGTGGTAAAGTTCTCCCTGAGAATGGCTATTATAATTAGCCGAAACATGTCGGAGAAGTAGTTTATATATATGTTAACAAGACATGCGCAATTACTTGGAAATAAACACATTCTTAAATATTAGGATCTTTATGTGTAGCGATATAAGATTATATGTGCAGAGCCTGCTAGGATTAGTAAACTAAGGATAGTTGCTATGAGCTGGTTGGTTGGAAACAGACGAATAAAAAATTAAGAAAAATTATAATTGCGAGCATTATTTATTGAAGTCTTATGTTTATATTTATATTCTCAGGGAAAACTTTAATTTACTTTAGGACCGTAATTGCAGCAGAATTAACCCTTTAAAGACGAAGCGTATCTGTTTTATATAAGGACTCAGTGCGTACCGCGCTGTAAACACTCTCCACTTCGGTTATAAAAACCAGTCTCTTAATATTTTATAAGGCAAAAGTTGCTGTTTGTTCTGAGATCCGTACAAAACACATAAACGCAATGTGGCCACCACGCAGAATTTTTTAGTGTTAAACCTGGTGGTATGTAAAGTTACCACTAGGTTTTAAAAGGTTAAGCAAGAAACCGTATGTGTGTATTCACAGGTATCATCCCTGACAAAAGGAAATGGGGTAATTTTTTTTCTGCGAGTAGTTTTGTATTTCCCATCAGCGTTATTTTATCAGTGCTCCACATTCATTCATCCACCACAGACGCTACAGAAACTTAGTAATTGACAGCATCGTTAAATAACACACTTGAAAACGCATCCCTCGGGAATGCAAAGAGAAAACCACAGTAGTCCTTGAATTAAATCCAGAAACATAACGATGGCTGCAATGAAGGTCACTCTGCTGATAATATTGACAGGTACTTTGCATCTCTTCACATACAAGGTTTCTGTATTCTATCGCTGACCTATAACAACGGCTCATGAAACATATTAAGTCACAAGCTTCGTTGCTGCAACTGTAACATTTCTTTTAACGTTTAAACAGAAATTATACCTTGAAGGAACCATATAAAAGCGTTTACTTTTCGTCCTAGAAGAATATTAAATTCCTAAGAAAAAACCTAATCTCATATCAATGTCCATTTGCATTGCCGATCAGTTTTACGTCACGAATACATACAATTCATTTTAAAGTGTCACAGAGTGTATCTGCAATGCAAAACAGTGCAAGTTGGTCTCGTAAAAGTAACAGAAGACAAAGAAAGAAGGGGTTATAGGAAAATAGAAAAGAGAGAAAGACGGGAAATATATGTCATCTCTTTTCTGCCAGTGGTGTCATTTCAAATGAATGTTGTTAGAAAAGTGGAAGAGGAGGGGAAGATAAAAAGGGGCTGTAAAAACATTCAATCGTTTGCCTTCAGCAATGCAGCAGTTGACACTGAGGGTGGGTGGCGAGATGGACAATTGAGAGGTGTAAGAGACATGGGGAGGGGGCTAATAATGGACAAATGAAGACTTGGAGTTCCCGAGAGGAGATCAAAGAGATGTCTGGTTTCCTGTCACTATCACAGCTGGACAGTCCGTCCGTACCATTAACTCTGTTTGAAAGTGGCAGGAATCTTTTACTGACAGAAAGAAATCCGTATAATAGGCACAGCTCAAATATCAAAGCACATTTCCTGCACTCGAAATTGTTAACTGCCCTTAATTTGCACATTCTGTATGTATCCATATCCTTTTTACTGGAACTGAACATATAGGATACAATTAGTTTTTATGGAAGACAGAATAATGGCTCAATGTTACATATCTTCCTAGAGCATTTAATGTTGTATATCTTCCATGCAGTTGTTTATTATATAGATTTATTAAACAACCAACCACCGCACAACTATTTTACAATATCCAAAGTGTTCTCCCTGATAATGGCCAAATAACTGCGGTCGAAACGTGTTGGAGATTGTAAAATATTTGTGCAGTATTTCCTATAGCAGTCGACAGACGCTTAGCTGGCCAATGAAAGCAAGAAACCTATGGAGCAGCTAATTTACATTCCAGGAAAGATTCTCTGCCACGATTGACCGAGCCAGAGAGTAGACTGTTTCACTTTAGATGGAGCCTGTCAAAGATTTTAGCCTAATGTCAGGGGAAGAAAAAAATCGGACGCATTTATGAGAAACGTCATTTTACAATTGATTTCTCTTAAATGAATACGAAAAGTTATTTTCAGTTTCCAACTTTTCTATTGAAAAAAAAAACATGTAGGCTTACCTTCAAAACGGAAATTTTGAATAACGGTGTGGGGTACCCAATATGAGAACTGTCACGAAGGTAACATCTTCTATAACCAAATCCCATTCTACATGAACAATTATTCTTTTTTATTCGTTCAAGCAACACAAATACAAGTTGTCAGATATCATATGATTTATTAGAGAGGTCAATAAGTCCAGTTCATTCTTTTTTTTTAAACATGTGAACGTGGAATAAAAAAAATATGAGCGGCAGGGAAACGGGACTTGTAGGCAGGCAATCAACTGGCCTACAACAAAGATCAACTGAAGGCCAGGAACCAGACTGGCAGATGCAGCAACTGTGTCGGATTAGCACACGTATGTAAAGAAAGGTCTTTCAAAAGAGAAGTCAGAAATATAATGTATTTTTGTTTGTATTACGGATTCTTATGGAAAAAAAATAACACTAAAAAGTTTTTTCTGCTTTCCTTTTCTACAATTTTCATTGTATTATACTAAAAAAGAAATAAAATATCCTGTATTTTTCCAGTAGCATGGCGGTTAGACTGACTATCCAGGTGGCCGTTGAACAAAACAAGTTAGCAATGCGAACTTAAATCAGATCTGAATATAAACAAATTAAAACCGTTTTTGTTGTTGTTTTTGTTATCAGGTCATTTTGACGTAGAGATGTAAATGTTAAATGCAGCACGTGTTCTGGGTCATATAGAATTGCTCTGGGGCAAAAGAAACCTGTTTGTTATAGCGTTATAAATTCCACCCTTGAATAATGAAAAATTCAGGCATTTCTGCATGCACATAAGACCCAAATATGTCTGTCTCTCATCGACCCTGTGCGAAATTAAAATTGGAATGCTGTTAAATTGCATTTGTCAAGCGACTGCATATCGAGCAAATTGCGAAGAAGAGAATCCATTTCGTACAAGTAAGATCTCCAATTCTTTCCGAAAGTAATATAAAGACTACTGGCTTCTGACGCCGTGTAGTCTGATAGATAACCACACACTGTTCAGGAAAAATTTTCTCCTCAATAATTAGGCAGCAGGTAGACCGAAACGTCTGCACACACCTCTATCTTTTCCGCATTGAGCATGAAACTTCGAAACGCACAATATGACTTCTTATGGATCATTTTGACTATTTACCAACATTTTTCTAAACACAAAGTTCACAGCGGCTGATAGTAAGAAATTTTATCTAATAACGCAGTATGTCATGAAGGAGTTAGGAGGAATTGGGGGTATATATTTATGTACTCTTACCCCTGCAATACGAAGGAGGAGTGCATAGTTTCAAGCACCGGCCGCTTTGACCCAGGGAGAAAATCCCATCGGTATCAAACGCATACAAGGGTGGGCGGGCCACAGAAACTCTCGCAAAGCATGCTGGGAACCTAAATCCATTGCCTTGATTTTCGGGGCTGTATTGCCTTCACTATAGGCTTTTGTCGCATGGTCAGGGGAAAGTGATTTCCACGCTGATATTCTTTCCCTTGGCCTCCAAATAAGACTTTTAAACTAAACCTTTATGGCAAAAAATTAAATTTCTCCCAAAGTGCAGCAGGATAGGGAAAGTCGAAGAAAATGTAGAACTGGCAATAACAGATATCATTATAGTGACAGAAAAATAAAGAAAAGTACGATAGGGTTTGTAACAAAGCACAAAAAACAGAAATCTTGAAGCTGATCCAGCAACAAAAACTGAAGAACTGCTCAAAAAAGAAAAGAAAATTTAATAAAACATATTTCTACGTCACTTCGAATATTTCGGGTGGCAACTGCGTTTAAAATTCGTTTTTAATCGGAACGCCCAAAAGCTTTTAATTTAAAAAAAACACTTACTACACATAGCGCTTGAGAATATACAAATAAGGGGTGCAAAAACCACAGGCGACAGGTTGCCTGGGCGACTAAATTCTGTACGGTAGTGCCTAATATTTGTGGGGCCCTCAGTATGGAATTTATATCATGTCACCCAGCTGGCATCTAGAATTTTGAGGTGGTTCCTACATTTTTTAAAAATCTGTGCATCTCTTTCATAAATAAAGGACTCAGGTCTTCTGGTTTGCGTGGCTGAGTATAAGGGTTGATTCCCGACGTTTCGAAGGAGCCTAGTGTCCCCATGTCAAGGGCCAAGGGGTTCTAGAAGAATTCTTGCTAGGGCCTAGAGAATCCTCGAAAATGAAGGCGGTGCTTCCCTTCGAAACTCTGGGAATCAATAACCCTCAGGACAGGAATTTAGAAGCCCTGAAAACTCAATATAAATGCTAGCAAAACATCGTATCTCTCAAGGTATAAATTACTTGTAAGAAACGTGGACGTTTGTACTGAACCTTTCACAAAACGCAGAAAACCCTAAACGAAATAACGGTTCTGCTACCAAGGGTACACAACACTACCGAGTGATACCCCTCTCCCCCAGATACTCACAGTAACGTGAAAGCAAACGCAGAATTATTTTACCCTTAAGCTACAGTAGAATAATCCAATATTACGCATTCATCTGGTGGTGCGAATACATCTCATTTCAGCATTGCATTTCAGTGGAAATGATAAACTAAACTGCTTTGTCAGGGTGTAAATCAAAGCTTTATTGATGATGTCAGCCACCCATGAAATTAATAACATAATTCCTTGTATGTACGTAATGCTAGCAAGCAACCCCTTTTCTTATTACGGGTTGGTGTCGTAGGGGGCTGGGGGATGGGAAAGGGGTGCCGTGTCTTAATGCGGTTTGTTGTTACCTCTTAAAACAAAGAAGGGAGGAAGGGTGATGCAGCTAAACGTGATTAACCAACTCGCTCGCAAGGAAACTCGGGTTTTCTTTTTGTAACAGCCGTGTCGCACATACACAGGAATTGAATTGGGTTTGTTTGTTTCAGTGGCGGCTTCCAACACAAATAGCGAGATTTTTCATTTGGTAATAATACATAAACTACAGAAGGATAAGGCAGATATGCCTAATCTACTGCAAATGCATTTATAAAAATTATTTGTGCTGGTTTGGAGTCGGTGTATTAGGGTACTGAGTAGAGTCACAGCGTAGTTACAGCCAATTCAGCCAATAAAGGAAAGTGTCACAGTTCACTACGTGAAAAAATACCTGCAGTTCCTCTATATGTACAGTTAGACAAAAATCATTATTGTTTTGTACAGCGACTGACCTGCTCCCTGACGATGGACCAGTGAGGTGCGAAACATGTAGGGGTGTAGTGTGCAGTTTGAATATATTCTTATGTATTTGTGACAATTTGAGTGCGTTTGTGGGTTGATATTTTAAAAAATCGAAATATAATTGCACGGAATGAAAAATATAAAATATAAATATTTAAAAATTATTATCTTTTCCTGTGGCGCTACAGCCCTACCCGGATCTAGTATCCCTCGTTGTAGAGGTTTCTAGATCACACACAATTACACACACACACACACACACACACACACACACACACACACACACACACACACACACACACACCGCAGGGCTCCTCTGAACGAGTGATCAGCTTGTCGCAGAGGCCGCTACACGCACAACACACAGCAAACACAAGAGAGGAACATCCACGCTCTCAACCGGATTCGCACCCGTAATCTCAGAAGACGAGTGGCCGCAGACCGACGCCTTAGACCGCACTGCCACCGAGATCGGCCGATAATTGAACTACTCTTTTGTTTTAAATATTTGCATAAAACCAGTCCTCAGCAACACGTTGCCTCTCTTTCTTTCTTTCTTTCTTTCTTTCTTTCTTTTTCTTTCCTTTTCTTTTTCTTTCTTTCTTTCTTGCTTTCTTTCTTTCTTTTTTCAAATGCTTCAGTGTGTACAATGAGGTGACAAGAAATATAAAAGAATTGTTGTAACATTTATCGATACACGTGTGTGAATAATTTCAGTAATTCGTGTGCGGAGGCCACAGTGACTCCACTAACATGATATACCGAGGAACCTTTACGATAAACTTTCATTTCCTTACCAGAGGGAGGGCTAAGATATTTGTAAATAGGAAACTGCGAAAGATACGGCAACTAGTAATCGTGGATCATTTCAACCCTTCAGTGAAGCTGGGGTTTAAACTCCAACTACTACCCAAGATGGAGGGGTTTTTAAATATGCAGCTCCCTTGCGTGCTGGGATTACGGTCGTTCGCTTGCTGGGATTGCGGGTTCGAATCCCGTCAGGGGGATAGATGTCTGCCTCTTGTTGAGTGTTGTTTGTTCTCAGGTGGGTTGAACATTCGTCCAGGGGAGTCCTACTGACTGTGGTGTGTCTGAGTGTGATCCTTAAACCTCAGTAATGAGGAGGCCCCGACCAACAAGCGCTCTCGAACCATAAAAAAGTACCCTTACGTGCACTGACGTACGTATGGTGCACCGAGGTAGGCAACATGTGAACACAAGATTTGTACAGTGCACCGAGCCCGGCGTTGAAGAGTTAGGGAAATTCTGTAGAATGTATATAAAAAATCAGTCAGATAGCCAACAATGTTTATTAATGACACAGGTTAAATAGAGCTTTATTTAACCTGTGTCATTAATAAACATTGTTGGCTTTCTGACTTTTTATACATTCTATTAAACTTTTAAAGCCTAGCAGTAAATTTACATACCCCCAGGTTTAACATTAAAAAATTCTACGTGGTGCCCACATTGCGTTTATGTGTTTTGTACGGATCTCAGAACAAACAGCAACTGTTGCCTTATAAAACATTAAGAGACTGGTTTTTATAACCGAAGTGGAGAGTGTTTACAGCGCGGTACGCACTGAATCCTTATCTAAAAGAGATAAGCTTCGTCTTAACAGGGTTAATATATCCTAAAAACTAAAGCTAATCAGTGATACATCACTGTGTTTGTTTCATCCACAAGTACGAGAACATAAAAAAAAAGGAGAGCAGGAGATGGAAGATAGAAAAAAATGGAGTGGCCTCATCAAAGCTGAGAAATATGTGAGAAGGTCAGGACGTCTTGCTGGGCGAACAAATCACTTCTCACTACAGTAAGAAACCGTACACTAGCGCCACAACAAATCACTCCTCTTCTTCTTTCTATTTACCCACCCTAAAATGCTCCTCGTTTTTTTTGTTCAATGCAACATTAATATCTTCCTCGACCCAGCACCTCCCCGGCAAGTAATTTCTATTTCTCTAACGCATATATATGTGGGAGTTACAAGATGCTCCTCTTCTGATGGGAAAAAAAACTGTGTAGTGATACTTAGGAAGGTACCTGTGAGGTAAGGTAACAATCCGCAAAATAATACGTACGTAGTTTATCTGTTTAGTGTTCCTCAGTTATTATACTTATTTATCTAGTGTGTAATTTTTTATATAAGGCCATGCCATGGCTCAGGCGGTTAGCAATATTAATGGCGCCATTCTAATTTCTATGAAAAGCTACGACATATTGTACTTCATTCAAATGACGTATTATTTTATAAATGGCTTACTCAGTGTAAGATGAATTAAACTTACCCTTAAATAGCTGCATCGAACCCTGGACGTATCATTACGGGTTAAATATTTCAGTGCATTTCTCCGCGTCTCGGCGGAGGACATGGCGGTGGTCACAAGACACGGCCAGTTCATTTCAATCCTACCCACTTCATAATCATCTTAAACTAGCATTCACTTTGTAGCTTCATTAGAATATAAAATGACACCACAATAGCAATATTATAATACTTTTAAAGGATTCAACACTTTGTTATACGAATAAACTCAAAACAGCACACAATACAAACAAATTAAAAGTAACTGACACACGAGCTATATTCTACTTTCGTTACGCCATTATGCACTCGATTGCAACTACAAGGAGGAAGAGGGGATGTCATGCTGCCCGTCGCCTTACACCTGCTTCCCCCCCTTCCCCTCCACTGCGATATCACTAAAGGGTGACATCTACTGATCAAACTTGGTACTGCACAATTATTTTCGATTGCTTACTGACGGAAGAAAATAAATTAATACGTTGACATATTTGTAACAAATATTATTTGGGCCTTCATGCGTATGTATATTACGACATGTGTTATTAAACAAGTTGAATTAGAATTCTTAAAATTGTACAAGTTCTGTGCCTTCTTGCAGCCAGATGTCACTACTAATCAACAGGAAAAACAAGTTATTGTAGTTAAATACGAAAAAGTGCTATGTCTCCCTGCACTATGCTCTTTGCACCCTGGAGGGCTGGGTATTGGCCAATCAAGATAAAACTTTAGAGTAACGTCTATATGACGTCATGTGGAATTAGTGGTGTATAGAGTGACATCGGATCAGGCATTTCTCCTCTTTAATTCCGTTCTCCTCTGCTAGCCAATATTCGCAACTGCTCCAGACTAAATTATCAGAGACCCTTCATATGTACGACAGACCTAGCGTGGGGCTTTCGCCTCTGAACCTTATTTCGGCCGGATGCAAAGCAAGGAATTTAAGATTCGTGAAGATGTGAGATCCTCACAGCCGTGTTACTGGAAGTTCAAGTCTTCTGGGATGTGACCCTGCGTCACTGTACAATATCTCTTAACAGATGATCGAAGACTTGAATATTCAGTTTAACCCTTTAAAGACGAAGCGTATCTGTTTTATATAAAGACAGCGCGTACCGCGCTGTAAACACTCTCCACTTCGGTTATAAAAACCAATCTCTTAATGTTTTATAAGGCAAAAGTTGCTGTTTGTTCTGAGACCCGTACAAAACACATAAACGCAATGTGGGCACCACGTAGAATTTTTTAATGTTAAACCTGGTCGTATACAAAGTTACAGCTAGGCTTTAAAAGGTTCAGGTACATTGACTTGTAAACTAGCTGTAAAATGAAGATATAGATTCTCTGGGATAACAGGCTGTGTCCTTTAGTGAGTGGCTCTCGACGTTTCGAAGGACCGTAGTATCCACGTTCGAAACATCGGGAATCACTCACACAAAGACATATCGTCAACACAAACTACTTGAACCCTCTGAAACGCCGCTGTGAGAACCACAAATCCCATAGATGCATAATATACGGAAGACAGTGTACTTGCAGAAAAGAATGTGAACTGTAACTTAACCCAGTGTTTACTAGTTACAAACGCATATGTTATCAAATCGAGAAGAATGAGATGGGCGGAGCATGCAGCACGTAAGGGCGAGGGGAGAGGTGCATATAGGATTTTGGTGGGGAGACCCGAGGAAAGGAGAACACTTGGAAGACCGAGGCGTAGATGGGATGATAATATTAAAATTGATCTTGAAGAAGTGGGATGGGGGCATGGACTGCATTGATATGGCTCAGGATAGGGACAAGTGGCGGGATCTTTTTTTTAAAAAAAAATCGACATTTGCATACAATTTCTTAAATCATTCTACATGTTTCGGTGGCCACCCACCATCATCAGCATGTATTTAAAAACATACTGGTGTGTATTTTTCCCCCCATGGCCCAACACGTTCTACTGGACCAGGGTCTCCCCATTATCGAGGCTTCACGGTCATACTCAGACACACCAAACTCGGTGGGACTCCTCTATACGAGTCATCAACCTGACGCAGAGACCTCTACCTCACAACACTCACAAGAGACACACACACCCATGGCTCCGGTGGGATTCCAACCCACAATCCCAGCAAGCGAATGGCCGCAGGCCCACGCCTTAGACCGCGCGGCCACTGGGATCGGCATTGGTACGTATACGCCATGCTAATGGTGAGTTGCCGCCAAAACATGTATCAAGAATTAATAAATTTTATTTAAATATATACTGTAAGTGTAAATGTTGGTTTTCTAAAAAAGAAGTACAGTCCAACTGAAGGACTGAAGTGTACGCAAACAGGGTTATAGGAACAGTTAGAAAAGAAAGGCTTACAGAATAAGAAAAAATAAGAACGGGTAGGATGGGAAAACACAAAAATCAAGAGAAAGGAAGAGGAAGGTAAAGGGTAAAGCAGTCCCATTACAGGCCTGAACAGGCCCACAGGGTTCCAGGAGGTCGAGGCTCCCAGAATTTCTAGACAATCGGCACATGAAGGTGGTAAGATTGTCAGCCGTAGGCACCGGCCACCTTTACCCCCCAGGAAATATTCCTGGTACTCGTTTCTGTTAGAGGCCGAGTCGACCCCAGGGCCGTAGTGTGACCGAATGGATTATACGAAAGAAAAAAATCCCATGGCACCATCGGGAATCGAACCCGCGACCTGCCGGTTTGTAGCGCAGTGCCTCAACCAACTGCGCCACCACGGCCCCGCTGGAAGAAAAGGTGGAAAAAGCAACAAGAAACAGAAATGAATAAGAAAGCATATGCCATTAAATTTGTTAATTAATAACAATTGTTTTATGTCACTTCCATACACCTATTTTTCAGAACGTAACAGCCCACAACGCTTGATGACGTGAGAGTGGCAGACAAGTAATGTTGTGTGTTACAGACAATAAAACAGATAGACAGTGCGCACATTTGTTTAGCAGAGGTCATGCTGTTTGAGATTCTCATTCAGAGGGCTATTCAATCAGAAGCCCAGTTAATTACAGTCACTACCACAAGAAGCTTTGCTTCCAGATAACAATTTAGCTACTTGCACATCGCCTTATCCATCACAACTAACAGCTTGTCTGCTGTTTCGGTTTTACGACGCTCCGTGGTGGACTGTATAAAGAGCAACTAAAATAGATTTTAGATTCTGGCAAATTTATAAATTTTACTAAGAGAATTCCTAACTTCTTGGTGGAGAAAGCCGTGCCTCTGTAACCTTTGTGTGAATTTTCTCGTTCTGTTTGATATTTTGCTACCAATTATGTAGGACGAGCTTTAATTCAGCAGGCCTGATCTTCCATAACCTGGTGCCTACCAATCCTGATATGGTGCCTTCAAGCAGTGCTTGTTATCTTCAGTTTTCATGGAAAGAGCATGCGATGATCTGAACTAGTGTGCTTTTCTTATGTTTTCGAAAACATCATAGGCATAACTTCGGGGCGGGGGGGGGGGGGGGCGGCAAAGGAGGGTATATTATTCAACCTAGGAATAGTTTGTCTAGTTAGTGAATTGAATAATGGCAAACAAAAAAATAGTCAGAAAAAAATAAAATGAAAAACTTGCGTCTTATGGGGCCAGTTTTCCCCTATTTCAAATTTGACTCCTTTGTAAAATAAAATTCCTCATACCCACGGTCAGTTTTGCCCCCCGCCCTATTTTTATTAGCCAAGTCACGCTTACAGAAACCATATTACACATTTAGAGTCATCACTAGCCGGGACAGCGCAGTCGGTATGGCGACACGCTACGGGTTGGACGGTCCGGGGATCGAAAGCCGGTGGAGGCAAAATTTTCAGCTCCCGTCCAGGCCCCGCTTGGGCCCACCAAGCCTCCTATTTAGTGGATGCAGGGGGGTAAAATAGTCGGCGTCTGTCGCTAACCGCCCACCCTCATCTAGCGCCAAGTTTAAAGCAAGACTGGAGTTGTACCTCATTTCATCTGCTTCCCAATATTAAAAATATTAAATTGTAAACTGTTTCGTATTGTTGCAAAATACTATCTCTTACTTTGAGAAAACAAAATACGTTTTAAGAGCTCAAAAACAATATTATGACGAAAATATTTGTAGCTGAGACAGACGGAATGAATGTTGCATTAAGAACGAATGTGAAATTTGGGCATTACAAAAAGAGAAATTTTATGATCTAAAGAGTTCACCGGGTGTTGTTGCATGTGTAAGAGGCTAAGATGGGTTGCACGTGCAGCTCTGAGGGCAGAAGAGAAATATATATCAGTGGCTAAACCTCTCGGAAAGTGACCACTTTGAATAACGACAAAATGATAATACGAAGAAATCCGAATGTTCTAAACGGAAACTGTCGTGACCCATTTTAATCTAGTACATTAGTAAGCTGCCCACACCACAACAGGGGCTCATCTTGCCTCTTTATTTAATATGCAACGCGGGTTCTTACCGCGGGAGTAAAGCGGTAGGAGCTTGAAGTTAAACACTTGCTTCTATCTAGCGTCAAGTTTAAGAATACGCGGATTGATACCTCCACTCCCGCATATGCCTTCATGGCGTGTCTAGTATATTACATAAGCTTAAAACATAGAAATAATATACAACGAAATTAGCTATACCGTCAACAAAAGCGAAGCCAATGCTCCAGCCCACCGCACTTTTCTCTTCTACTGGCCGTGTGTCCGTTTTTCTTCCTTGAGGCGCGCTCGAACAATAAAAAGGTTCTGCGTCATCTTTTATTTGCAGCAAAACGTTTTTCGCAAAGTTTATAACACCCAAATAGCTTCGGATAACACAACCGTCATAAAGAGAAATATTAAGGAGAAGAATAAGAAAGAGAAGAAACCCGAGGGCTAGGGTCCAGGTAGTTTGCATGCGGTTACAGCTTGCCAAATTCTTGAAACAAAGAAACAAGTACTTTTTCATTACCAATACCACTCAAGCTATGATCGCCAATTAAACTTCTTGTTAGAGAAACCAGTAGTCATATTTATGTGGTTTAATTTGTATTTAATTTCTTAAATGTCTTATAAATCATCTTCATTAGAGAGTTCTATTAATTTGTCTCAAACCTTAACAAGGATCCATAAGAATTATTGTTGTTTGTTAATTAACATATTCAAATGTCCCTTATATACAAATGTTTATATTATCAACACAATCAACACAACCCAAACCTGTTTTTTATTAATGTCTTCTCCTGTTCTTCACGAAATATTGTCTGCCTTCAGCAGCACTACACTCCTTGAAAAGCCGATAATTATTCAGATAGAAAAAAAATTCACGTCCTTTATGGAACCCAAAGATATATTAACCCTTTCAAGACGGAACGTAATCTGTTTTATATAAGGATTCAGTGCGTACCGCGCTGTAAACACTCTCCACTTCGGTTATAAAAACCAGTCTCTTAATGTTTTATAAGGCAAAAGTTGCTGTTTGTTCTGAGATCCGTACAAAACACATAAACGCAATGTGGGCACCACGTAGAATTTTTTAATGTTAAACCTGGTGGTACGTAAAGTTACCGCTAGGCTTTAAAAGTTTAAAATGCATTGCAATGGCTGGAAAGTCGACGTCTTGATTTCCGATGGTGTCATTTTGGTCGCACAATGGCCCTAGAGTCGAATCAGACTCTAAAATAAATAAGTACCAGGAATCTTTCCGGGGGAGTAAAGGCGGCCGGAGCATAGGTCTGACTATAGCACATTTATATGCCAATTGTCTGGAAATCTGGGAGCCTCAACCTCCTAGAACTCTCAGGGCCTTTACAGGGATTTGTTTACCTTTTACCCTCGTAAAAGATTTGTTGAGTAGCACCATATTGTCCCATTACCACTACCCGACCTTTCACGGTTAAAGACCTTTTTTGGCCTGTGCTCTATTTAACTTCTTCTGTTCTCTACTGTACCGTGCCTTGCATTTCATGGCTAGTGTGGTCATTGCTGTACAGACACAGTGTAGTATATCACACCAACTCTAGACTGCAAAAGTGACGCTCCCTACAGTGTGCATCGTAAATGAACACCAACACGGTTTTTTAAGTTGTGTTCATACGTTAGCTGAACTCAGCTGCTTACTACGTGACATCCTATCTTCCTGCCCCCGTAATTTACACTATCTCATTCACAACGCTATTAAAACCACTTAGCAAGCAAGTGTCCAGTTTCCTTTTAGCCTCGATTCCAACCAATGAAGCATGAATACTCAGCAGTTTGAATTTGATTGATAAGTGTCACTCTGTTCATACACGCTATCTCAGAACTAATGACACACTGATAACACAGCATGAGAAGTGAAACACAAATATGCCTGAGGCTGGAATCGAATTTCGAACCCTCACCTCTGATAACAATGTCATAACCATCTCTAACATTTCTCATGTCCTATATTGAAGAGCCGGGTAATTTGACTAGGGGGAAGGGTAATTTAACAGAGGGGGGTGGGTTAATCTGAAGTGTAACCTATTACAAATAAAGCTTAGAGCTACACAGAAAACTCTTTCATACGCGAAATAGGTGGGTGGTGCAAGGGGGAGTTACAGATTGAAGGGAGAAGAGAGAAAAAAGCATATCTTCACGAAATTTGAAAATATTATTGCTGATTGGTGAGTCAGCATGACCAAAGTGAGGTTAGAGATGAGGCATAAGGAATGGCAGGATGGGGGACAGGTGTCAGCTTCGAACTGGCTCATTGGCTTCTCGCTAATGCCATCTCGCGTGGACATAGTGACTTATTCTGAGCGGTCAGACGGGAAAGAACTGGATATTTGTCCTGAAGCAGTTTCTGGTATCACCCTAGAACATTCCTCAACCGTTTAAAGCCTAGCGGTAACTTTACATACGACCAGGTTTAACATTAAAAAATTCTACGTGGTGCCCACATTGCGTTTATGTGTTTTGTACGGATCTCAGAACAAACAGCAACTTTTGCCTTATAAAACATTAAGAGATTGGTTTTTATAACCGAAGTGGAGAGTGTTCACTGCGCGGTACGCACTGAGTCCTTATATAAAATAAATACGCTTCGTCTTTAAAGGGTTAACTTCAAATCATACTTTGGTTGTTCAGTGACACTCTTCAACTGATAATGCAAAGTAGGTTAGAGTGTGTGCCTTACTCATAACTGACGTAGGAGATTTCATGTATTCACTGACAGCAAGGTTTGTGGTCCTATAAGATATGACAGCGTGTAGTCAGGTAAATAAGTATCAGAATTTCGGGTGAATCTTCAACCTCCATCTTCAGAATACGTAAGAATTTTCTTCCATTTTTAAGATGAACAGAGCATATCCCACAGAGTAAATTTTATATAGAGACGAAACATCAGTTCTAGAAGAGTTTGTCTAGTTATCGGTGCCAAAAACTGAACACAGCCTGAAGTACCTCGGCAATTCAGGTGGCCATTCCTTCCCTGGGTACCAGGGACGATGAATCTATGAGAGAGAGTTGTCAGACCAGCCACAAGGATAGATAGGAGGGCGGGGCTTTCGCAATATTAAAGCTGTGTGAGTTATTTCAGAGGTCAGTCCGCTATTACCGAAGTGGAAGTATGGAACAGTCTGGGGGACTGGGCTGGGGGGGGGGGGGGGGAGGAAATGGAATTGGGAAAGATGAAATTTTAAATGAAACTTTCCTTGAGGGCAAGGATTCTTAACCATTGCTGTTGTCCATCATTTAAAATATAGGATAGACAGCCGTTAAAACTGAATAGGAAAGGGAGAAGACAAACAAGTAGGAAAAAAAAATATGTATATATATACAAAAGCCATAAAAATGTATGAAACAGAAACTGCTTCGAGTGCAAAGGCAGAATGGCCATTTATATACCCAAGATTCTCCAATATACACCCAAGTCCTCGTTTTACGCCCCAGTTACATATCTGATAAGAGTGGGCGGAAATAAAAAACAGTAAATCATGAATGATATTCCCATACGAAAAAGGCTTATACAAATCCAAAAAAAACCTAAGGACGTTAAATTGAAAACGAAAGAGCCCACATTAAACAGCTGTGTAAATACGCAACGGACTAAAACAAACAGGCGTAAATAAAGGCCTTGGTGTATTTTGAACAGTTGCCATACTGCAGTTTCAGTGCAGTATTAGAACTTTTCCAAAGAGGATTCACGTCTTCTGCAATAAGATGCTGTGAGACTTTAACCGGACTGTAAAATATTACATGTCAGAAGAAAGCAAAAACTCCACACATTCTGTTCATTTTGTCCTCAACACGCTTAATGTAATTTTCATTTGAATATTATCCTACTAGCTATATTTAGGCACCCCAAGCGACCTCCTCCCCTGAGATTTTCCACAAAAATTTTACCTTTAATTTTTAAGTTCACCATGCGTGCTACAAACCACGCCCATATCATCGCTCATGATTTCCTGGCCACTAAAATATTAAGTCCTCAACACACAATTACTGACTAAAGCTTCATATTATTTGATTAGCCAATCCCAGTGGTCGCGCGGTCTAAGATGTAGGTCTGCGGCCAAGCGCTTGCTGGGGTTGCGGGTTCGAATCCCACCGGGGGCATGGATGTTTGTCTCTTGTACAGTGTTTGTGTTGTCAGGTAAAGGTTTCTGCGACGGGCCGATTCCTCGTCCAGAGGAGTCCTACTGATTGTGGTGTGTGTCTAAGTGTGATCAAGTGAAAATAAATAATCTCGACACCTACTGTGAGTAGGTAGAAGAGGGAAGGACTACGGAATTAAGATTACTTGATTAACCCGTTAAAGACGAAGCATATCTGTTTTATATAAGGACTCAGTGCGTACCGCGCTGTAAACACTCTCCACTTCGGTTATAAAAACCAGTCTCTTAATGTTTTATAAGGCAAAAGTTGCTGTTTGTTCTGAGATCCGTACAAAACACATAAACGCAATGTGGGCACCACGCAGAATTTTTTAATGTTAAACCTGGTCGTATGTAAAGTTACCGCTAGGCTTTAAAAGGTTAACAGACGCAAATTTGGTTACAAAGAACACATTTAATCACGGTTATCTTATAACGGCCCATTCCTTACCGATTAGACATCAACTGCTTTATACCGCCGACGGTGGCCCTTGAACCGTAGGGTGGGTTCCTTAACGACACAGCGACCTGCACAATTACACCAAGGGGTCGCAAATGTTGGGTAACTTTTATTACCGGCTTCCCGTGTTCTAATATTGAATAACGGTAGAGGTTGTGGTGGGGGGGGAAAAGTAGTGCAGCTTTCACTCTGGGACCTTCATTGCCATCCCAAACGTAACAGATTTCAAGGTTAAGTACAAACAATTTATAACCTTAACTGACCTATTGCAATAATGTGCAGAAACGCTGTACTCAGCCAACAGACATGAACGTTACAGAGGAGGGAAGTGAAGTCAAGTACACTGTAACCGACGTTTCGAAAGAATATGCTGCTTACTTATATATGGTAGTTTGCCCTTGAGTTGGACGCATTACTTTCCTCCGCAATCTTGGTAAATATATATCAAATTAAAAGTCTTCTTTACTCGTGAAAAATAATCCCATTATATGACGCTGTTAAAACTCTAAAATGCATTTAACTACTACCTTTGTAACAATAAGAAGTTGAAATGCTCTAAAAACAAAGCCCGCCACTGAACGTAATGTCCAATTACTAAAAACAAAGCCCGCCACTGAACGTAATGGCCAATTACTAAAAACAAAGCCCGCCACTGAACGTAATGCCCAATTACTAAAACAAAGCCCGCCACTGAACCTGATGCCCAATTACTAAAAACAAATCCCGTCACTGAACGTAACGCACAATTACTAAAAACAAAGCCCTTCACTGAACGTAATGCCCAATTACTAAAAAAAAGCCCCCCACTGAACGCAATGCCCAATTACTAAAAACAAAGCCCGCCACTGAACGTAATGCCCAATTACTAAAAACAAAGCCCACCACTGAACGTAATGCCCAATTACTAAAACAAAGCCCGCCACTGAACGTAATGCCCAATTACTAAAACAAAGCCCGCCACTGAAAGTAATGCCGAATTACCAAAAACAAAGCCCGCCACTGAAAGTAATGCCGAATTACTATCACTCACCTTGGATTCTCATAGTCTATTTCACCAAATAAAATAATATTCATATTATCCTTCAAATCCTTTACTCTTACCTGTCTGGGGCTCATAGACGCCATAACTGTACGTGCCACACTGTGTCAGATATACACAGTGTGGCACGTACCTACATGCACAGCATGGTGCAGATATACACAGTGTGGCACGTATCTACATGCACAGCATGGCGCAGATACACAGTGTGGCACGTACCTACATGCACAGCATGGCGCAGATATACACAGTGTGGCACGTACCTACATGCACAGCATGGCGCAGATATACACAGTGTGGCACGTATCTACATGCACAGCATGGCGCAGAAGCTCTGTCATATTTTGTTGCAATACGCTGACGCCGCATTCCCATGACTGGTACACTTGACAAATATTTGTCACTTATGGGTACTTGTTACTTCAGGAAAACCGTGTCCTTTTCACAAATATTAGCAACTTGTGGGTTACCCGCTGTCACTAATGTGACACAAGTCAAAGAAATGAACAATTTTTAGTATCAAGTCGACATTTGTTGTGTTCCCACTACTCGTTTATATCCGACAGACAAGTGACCTGTGTGTGTGTGTGTGTGTGTGTGTGTGTGTGTGTGTGTGTGTGTGTGTGTGTGTGTGTGTGTGTGTGTGTGTGTGTGGAAAGTATCATTTGCTACGTCGAGCGACCATGTTCAAGAGTCGTGGGAAAGCAACCACAATGACCAGTAAAATATTTAAACGTACCCGAGTACAAATACAGTCAAAACTCGGTTATAACGTCAAGAAGGGGGCTGAATACTTTGTGTCGTTACAAGCGAGTGTTGTTATAACCGAATAGTCTAACGTTATGGTTAACACTGAGGAATTAATTGGTACCACAGAATATCTGACGCTATAGACGAGGTGTCGTATAAACCGATATCGTTATAACCGGGTTCGTCTGTATTTGACAAAGACACTGGCAGTGGTAGAGTATGATGAATATCCATTTGGCAACAAGGTACAACGCACAATTATGGGCGCATCTGTCAAATAAACTAGTCACGTGAACACGGCTATATATTTAAAGTGAGCTGATTTGATACCTCTAAATAGTGCTGAGGATAACGTTCATTCAGACACGTGATTTATTTTGTGACGTACACATATTAACGAGTTCTCCATTAAGCATTCAATCCAATTATCAAAAAGTGGTTTCATAAAATGGACTTTTGCATTATTCACTAATTACTTTGCGTTAATCGACTTTGTTAAAAAGCGCTACGTGTTGTTGAATTATTTCTGCTATGAATGGACACGAATCTTCATGCGACACTAGTTATAAATTATATCGCGCAGTTCCACAAATTAAAGCAATGCTAATTTCCACCGTCTCTTGTCACACATACACAGTAATGAAAGTGGCTATTTCGAGAAGCAGTATAGCGCTGATATTTTTTTTTGCACTGAGTACTTAAAGGTCACTGGCTGGCTTATTTGCAGAACACTTTCTAGTAGCTATTTCAAAGCACGCATCGACAAATCACGTGTGTAAAAGTCACACATTACGAACAAGTTGCTTTAGATTTTAATTTTCTTAAAATTTGTGTATTTTTAGGTCATACAAGCGGTGGTTCCTTTTTTTTTTTTGTATCTTTTCACACACTGTTGATTATTACGTCAAATCGAGATTTTTTCTAATGTAATTGCTTCCTTCCCAAATTCAGACCACAATGCGTCGCGGAATGGTACGATTCTCTGAAAGACACTTCCTGTAGAATGACCTTTCTGGTATAATTAGACAAGAGGCGTGGTAACCTGCGAAGTATTTCAAGAAGGAGCACTACGATAAAAGCCGGAAGGTAGCGGGTTCGATTCTCGATGGTGTCATTTCAAAATTTTCATTGACATAATCCTTCCAGCCGCACTGTGGCCCTGGGGTCGACTAGCCTCTAACAGAAACGAGTACCAGGGGCATCTGTTGGGGAGTAAAGGTGGCCGGTGCGTAAGGCTGACAACCTTATCACCTTCACGGTACCGATTATATAGAAATACTGGGAGCCTCAACCTCCTAGAGCACTAAGGGCCTGTCCAGGCCTGTAACGGACCTTTGCCTTACTTTACTCTAGGGATTTATTTATTTATTTATTTATTTATTCATTTATTAAGTCAGTTAGTCACTTGTCTGAAGGAACTGAGGGAAATAAAACTCCGTCAGGATACTGATCTCGGGTCCAAAATTCGCACCTGGAACCTCATGAATATGAAAATGAAGTGCCACCTCTCGGACGACGACAGTCGGCATTAGGACCAGAAAGTGAAGAAAAATAATTCTGCCCCTAACGGGAACAAAAATATGACCATTTACAATTGCGGTACTTTACTCACAGAAATACCCTCTCTGCTGCAAGCAGATAATGACAACTCTGTCTATTTAAAGCATATCGAAGGTCACCACCATAAAACATGGCCCTACCCCAAACGGGATTAAAAGCCAAAACATGTCCAAATATTCTAAGGCACTTGCAAAAACCTTGAGGCTAAACAGATGCATCATTCATTGTTCAAAGAAATATTTCTCTAAAATCATAACGGGACACTACCTTCTAAAATGGGGTGCGTAAGTGCATTGGCCGCAATGAAGTATTTTTTATTGCTGACCCTAAAAGGCGTAACAATTCCCCTCCAAAAAAAAAAGAGAATAAAATTAACAAAACTAAAACATTGTCTATTTCATGTGAAAGCACTTCCGAAACTAGACGCAATAAAACGGAAAGCCACCCCTGAGTCCCTAAGCTTATGGTGGTTGTGAGTGAAGAACTGTTAGGGGCTGCAACCCCCACACAGAGTAAACCGCTCATCGGAAACTGTGCAAAGACCTCAGAATGCCATATCGGCGAGTCAGGCGTGCTGTAAAACGCGTGACAATAAAATGACAGTTCGAAACGTCCTTGTGATCTGTGGTCAACAACCCACCAATGGGCCGCGATGGTATGTGAGCTGTAATTTATGTTGTTCTTTTATACAGAGACGTCGTATTAGATGAATTGTGTCTAAAATGTGGAAAAAGATTTTATATGGAGGTTTTGAATGATTTTTCCGTGGAAAGTTCTCGGATGTCACTCCATGTCGACTGCTAAATAGTTAGAAAAATTAATGTAAGTATCTTATGCTGTTGTCGCATGCCGGGCCCTAGGGTCGGAGCTTTTAAAGTTTGACCCTTTAAAGACGAAGCGTATCGGTTTTATATAAGGACTCAGTGCGTACCGCGCTGTAAACACTCTCCACTTCGGTTATAAAAACCAGTCTCTTAATGTTTTATAAGGCAAAAGTTGCTGTTTGTTCTGAGATCCGTACAAAACACATAAACGCAATGTGGGCACCACGTAGAATTTTTTAATGTTAAACCTGGTGGTACGTAATGTTAAGCAAATAATTCTTATTTATTTTAAGAACCGTGCAAAACACACAAATAGACTGTAGTTACAAAATGCAGCATTAAGCCTGGCGGTGCATATGCTAACCACCAGGCTCTAAAAGAACAGCTTCTGCTGAGTCAGTGCCGATGTGATGCCGTATGGTTTAGGTTACCAGTCGCTTGGATACCGGGTCTGCATCCAGCAACTTTAGAAGCGTGAACTTTCATTTGCGGTTTTCTGTGTAGTCCTTTGAAGATAAAGGAGTTGTGAGGGACTGATCTCCCATTGAGGGTAATATAACGGCTGTCAGCACATGGAACACTAGTGGGGAATTTATCTGTGCACTGAAGGAAATGCGAATGTTACCAAATAACTGCAGGACACGGGGAATAAAATGCCTGCCTGCCAGGACTGCTTTCTGTGACAAGTATTAGTTGCAAGTACCAGAAATCTTGTGTCTTTAATGTCATTTAGGTAAGGTATGGAGCCGGGCCGTGCCATGGCTCACGCGGTTAGCCGCCGGCCTCCCACCGCGGCGGCCCGGGTTCGGTCCCGGGTCAGTCCATGTGGGATTTGTGGTGGACAAAGTGGCACTGGGACAAGTTTTTCCCCGAGTACTTCGGTTTTACCCTGTCAATTTCATTCCACCGGTGCTTCATTACTAGGAAAAGGACAAAAACTCATCATCATCGTCATCTTCATCACAGGGTTGCACAAGAAGCCTCAAGGCTGCGGTGCGTCCGTAGCGTCTGCGGCGCGGCCCTCCTCCACTAAAAAAAAGGGCGGGTATGGAGCTGAAACAGCTCAGTTGGTATAGTGACTAGTTCAGAGGCTGAAGGTCCGAGGAATTGTGGTCCGGTCCCTGGCAGGGACAAAAGACATCTCTCTTCTCCACATAGCCCAGGCCAATTCTGGTGCCCATCCAGGCCCTACTCAGTGGGTAACGAGGACGCTTTCTTCGCGGGTAAATCGGCCGGAACGTGAAGGTCACCACTAACCGATATCATTTCGAGGTTAAGAATGGGTGGAGCTATAACTACACTCCATATTATGACTTCATGCAGTCGACAGGGAAGACTTTACCCTTGAAGATATGTATGTATTTCATATCCAACAATGAAATAGAATTTAGCTCAAAGATTAGTGCCCTGAGGAGGTGCACAAGTGGCTTCAGGATCCAGTTCTACCCAAGTCAGTGTTCCTTCGTTGCGTACAAACATAAATAGGTTAGGTGTTTGTACAACGTTTGTCTGGTAATAGTTGCTAAATGTTCAATTGTCTTAAGGCAATTTAAATGACGTAAAAAAGGCAAGATCACGAAATCTATACTTAACATTTGAAATTATGAGATCTGCGCTCCTCTGGGAAATTACGTGGCATTGAGTGGTATTCCTTTACCGACGTTTCAGGACAACCTATCGGTCCAATTTTCAAGTATCTTCTTTTACTTCTTAATTCTTGACGATGGGACCTATAGGTTGTCTCGAACCGTCCGTAAATAACTACCACTCAACGCCGTGTAATACCCCAGAAGAGCGCACATCTCACCAACATCGCGGCGGAAGCCTCAAATCGCGCATTTGGAATGATGTCGACAAAAAAAGAAGCGTTTTAATCAGGTAACTCATAATTTGTATATATCTATATCTATATCTATATCTATATCTATATCTATATACATATATATATAGATCACGAAGGCAGGTCTGATATATTTCGCACGAAACACGTTTTGCACTGCAGATCGCACTGGCGGCGCGGTCTAAGGCGTAGGTCTGCGGCCGAGCGCTTGCTGGGGTTGCGGGTTCGAATCCCACCGGGGGTAGGTATGGGTTTTTGTCTCTTCTGAGTGTTTGTGTTGTCAGGTAGAGGTCTTTGTGACAGCCCGATCCCTCGTCCAGAGGAGTCCTATCGAGTGTGGTGTGTGTGTGTGTGTGTGTGTGTGTGTGTGAGTGTGATCAAATGAAAATCAACAACCTCGACACCTGCTGTGAACAAGTAGGTAGAAGAGAGGGAAGGACTACGAACGTTTTGCACAACAGTAATACAAAAATGGCAACAGCGGAAATCCCAGTAGATTTAGGCCAATACACGGAAATTATAGTAGGCCAAAAGCATGCATACGTCATTCTATCTAATGAAGAAAATACATATGATTAACTGGACACTACTAATTTGTACTTCTGGGCTGGTGAAGTATACTGAAAAATAGTAAGCTCTTCGTTTCGCAGTCCCTCCCTCTTCTACCTACCTGTTCACAGTAGGTGTAGAGGGTTATTTTTTATTTTCACTTGATCACACTCAAGCACACACCGCAGTCAGTAGGACTCCTCTGGACGAGGGATCGGCCCGTCGCAGAGACCTCTACCTGACAACACAAACATTCACAAGAGACAAACATCCATGCCCCCGGTGGGATTCGAACCCACGATCCCAGCAAGCGCTCGGCCGCAGAACCACGCCTTAGACCGTGCGGCCACTGGGATCGGCGAAAAATGTGAAGCGTAAGCAACAAAATTTATTTCAAACAATTATTCTCAATGTCTGCTAGTAATTTACAAATTATTAACTGGCAACGAATGTCTTCACATAGCAGAAAGTTCCATTTATTAGAAATAGAAAATGACACCGTGAATACACAAGCTGGTATTCTTATGTCATCCTGTAGTGAAAAGGAGAATCATAAAATAAGCATAAAAAAGTACATAATAACGAAGGAAAGAATGAAGCATATTACACAAATGTTTTAACTTGTACATAACTTCAAATAGGACGAAGGTAATAAAGTGAATGACCAATAAACCTCAACAAAGGCTGAAAACACAAAAATAAACAGACAGACAACTGAGCACATATTCGCACTCTTCACTTTTTACTCGACTGAAACAAAAGAAGAAAGAATCCTAGCGGTTACTCAAGATTCATTCTTCGTGTCTGTGTAAGAGAGATTTTGTTTTCAATAGTCTTTATGGATTTTAAAAGTTCAGTAAGTAATCCACTTTTAACATTTCAAACAGAGCAAGTTTTATACACTTATTTCTCCCTATTGATGTTGGAAGGTACAAACGGTTTGTGAAAACCATACGGAAGTTGGAGGGACTTCCAAGTCTCTCAGTTGGCTGGCAGTCAGGCTGGATGCCCATTTGTGCCCACCTGTTTACTCCGGCTGTCAAGAATAGAACAGTGACAGTTCTGACTGTGTGCCTCTATTAATTCCAGAATGTAAAATACGAAAATTTAAAGGGGAAGGCTAATGGCGAAGGAAAAATCAGACAAGGTGATATGAACACTAAATTCAAATTTTTAGTTTCTTTACTCTTAGATGAATGAACGACAGACGGAAGAGAATGAATAAGGAAAATAAAAAACAAAAAAAAAGAAAGATAAATAAGAAGACTGACTTCTTTTTTACGTTGCAGTTTTTAGGATCTGTATGCCCCAAAGCAGTCTCTTGCTCGGCCATCTTCTAAGGATTAAAAAACTTGGGGTTGAAGAAGGTAAAGTGATAACAGATGTTTCCTTTAGAGAACCCAGCACAGGAATGTGGCTGAGTATTTACTACCTAAGGAGTAGGTGTTAAGAGCAGCATTATGGCGGAATTCTAAGTGAAAAATTTCAACGTGATAATTTAAAGGTTTAGTTCGTGCCTCACAGAGAACAAGACTGCCTCGTCGTTAAGGAAAATAATAGTTTTTCTTATCGCAAATCATACGAAAAATAAGTAAATTTATGATTCCTATATTAGCTATTTTTTTCACCAAAGATACATTATAAAAAACCTCCATTACTCAATAGATCAGAAAATTAATTTATTTCCCACCACTGGACACAAATCCAAGACATTTTCTTTTATTATCCTCTTTCTTATAACGTACTTTTCTAAAGTCTATCGTGACTGTACCCTCTCGCTATATACTCAACCCTCTACGTAGCCAATGTTCATAATATTATCACGAAAAATCCACGGTAACACAAATTATAAAACACCCTATAGGACTGCATAGTGCGTTATCTCAACATCAATTACTATGCATATAAATGACAAATTCTCAGTGACAGCTGCAGTTATATCATGATTAATGTGAATATGAAAAGAAATATCTATCATGGCAACTTTTTTTCATACAAAGACAGCGAGTTGTGTTTAATGACATTTTTGTATGCAAGATTAAGATATAGGCTAACATACGCTGCAGACAGTAACAGTCAGTGTAATATCACTTGTCTGAGTGCGATGTTGCAAAAACTTATTTCACTGCAGGCCTACAGTCCGCTACAGAATGTACGAAGTATAAACGTAGGTGTGCAAAAACCCGGGCACATGGGCAACCAAATTTTTTTACGGTGTCAGCTAACATTTTCGGCAATATTACTGAAGCTTTTATTTAGATATATGGCAAAATGTGCATCAGTTCGCATACACCCCCCTCCCCCCCAAAAAAAGAGAGGTAGCAGTGTAGAATGGTGGGTCCTCAGTATGGAAATTGTTTCATGTGACTCTTCTGACGCATAGAATTTGGAGATGGCTCCTAGGTTTTTTGAAAAAAATTGTGTAAACTTTCTGTAACGTATACGCCGGTATAAACACTTCAAATTTATAAGGTACGTCATTCCTGGCAATGGAAATAAATTTTTATCTTCTTCAAAATGTCCAGACAGTCTTCAGTAACCGCCCAGCCTAGTTAACTGAATAAAGTGGCCGGAGCGTAAAGCTGGCCACTCCTCTATCACCTGCCAAGGTTAAGAATAAATGGAGCTATACCACTAATCCCCCATATGCCTTTATGGTGTGAGAATAAAGGTAAAAGTAACGTTGTCTCTCCACGCCATGAAGGCATATAGGAGTAGTGGAGATATAACTCCACTCATTCTAAACATCGGCATTAAGTGCAAGTGGTCAGATTCAGGCGCCGGTCGCTTTACCCCCTAGAGAGAACCCCTGTATCCATTGAATAGGAGGATAGTTAAGCCTCATGGCCCATATGGACGTTTTGGAGAAGGGAAAACTTTCTTGCCCCTCCTGGGATTCCACCCTCGGAAAACCTTTTTCTTCTTCTGTTTTAACGCAAATTATGATGACGCTGATCACAGTGCCCGCGCGGTCTAAGACGTCATCTGCTTCTAAACCTACAAAACTACTATTAACTAACTAACTAACTAACTAACTAACTAACTAACTCCATGGAGCAGAGGCCTTCTTGAGAAACTAACAGTTTCTCAGCTAGTCAAGAAATTCCCCGCATTTTATGGAACACGGAGGTTCATTACCGCATTCACAAGAGCCCGCCACCTGTCCCTAACCTGAGCCAGCTCAATCCAGTCCATGCCCAGATACCACTTCTTGAATATCCATTTTAATATTATCCTCCCATCTAAGCCTGGGTCTCCCAAGTGGTCTCCTCCCTCAGGTCTCCCCATCAAAATCCTGTAAGCGCCCCTCTTTTCCCCCATACGTGCTACAAGCCCCGCCCATCTCATTCTTCCCGATTGGATTACCCAAATAATATTTGGTGATGAGTACAGGTCATTAAGTTCCTCGTTATGTACAAAACTACTATTACAGGTTCGAATTACACTCAAGATATGGAAGTTTGCCCTTAGTTTCTGAGTTTCAGCTGCCTTTGTAGGTAGAGGCCCTGCGAGAAGACGAACCTGCCAGACGTATGCAAGACTGCATGGTTTTAGAAGTAGGCAAATTCTGAAATTTAACCAGTCAGAGTGCCTAAATCTGTGCAAGCTGAAACGGACTAAAGCAAGCCACGTCAGTTACACAAACATCACAGTACTGCACTGCACCACAACGGGGCAGATGGTGCGGTGCTGACTTTGCATGCCCCACAGCAAGGAGATAGCATTCTGCTGGCGTAGCCACAGGCATAACCTTCCAGTGCGAGTCACATTACTCCACTGTCTAACCCATACATCAACAACAAACATGGCGGGACAAGCCACCAATCCCCCACGACCAAGGAAACCTATCATACAAGTTTTTAATCTGTAATTGCTTTCCCTCAAGGCTAAAGATTCGTAATTGGACTGTATAAGCGACCATTGGTGGAGTACATCACATTATGCAGACAGAAACAGCAAAGATGGCTGAATAATTTACATTCGTATGGTACTAACATATATTTAAGCCCAATACCGACAACGAAAGAATTTTGATTCGTCCGTATTTTGGAAATGTTTTAAGTTCCGTCCATAAGCATGTCTGTTCAACTGACACGAGCACAAACGATATACTAAGTATTTGGTTCAAATTATCTTGTATCTGTTTTGAACAGACAGAAATAAATATAAAAGAAAGAATGATATACAAATGATGGGTTCAGTAGTAACTAACGTACAAGTAATATATCATTTTTTATGTCTTGGGTTTGAATGCTGACACTGCCATTAACCCTTTAAAGACGAAGCCCATCCGTTTTATAGAAGGACTCAGTGCGTACCGCGCTGTAAACACTATCCACTTCGGTTATAAAAACCAATCTCTTAATGTTTTATAAGGCAAAATTTGCTGTTTGTTCTGAGATCCGTACAAAACACATAAACGCAATGTGGGCACCACGTAGAATTTTTTAACCCTTTAAAGACGAAGCGTATCTGTTTTATATAAGGACTCAGTGCGTACCGCGCTGTAAACACTATCCACTTCGGTTATAAAAACCAGTCTCTTAATGTTTTATAAGGCAAAAGTTGCCGTTTGTTCTGAGATCCGTACAAAACACATAAACGCAATGTGGGCACCACGTAGAATTTTTTAACCCTTTAAAGACGAAGCGTATCTGTTTTATATAAGGACTCAGTGCGTACCGCGCTGTAAACACTCTCCACTTCGGTTATAAAAACCAGTCTCTTAATGTTTTATAAGGCAAAAGTTGCTGTTTGTTCTGAGATCCGTACAAAACACATAAACGCAATGTGGGCACCACGTAGAATTTTTTAATGTTAAACCTGGTGGTACGTAAAGTTACCGCTAGGCTTTAAAAGGTTAAGTTTATTCAGCTGTAAATTCCCAAGATAATACAAGAAAGATGAACAAATGTAAAGAATTAAGTTACTCGATGTATTCCTCTCCGTTAGTACAAACATTACGGATGTAATTTCGGCTCTTCTAGAACTGGAAAAGTCTTGATATAAGCATAAAGTTCTAGAAAGAATGTAATGAGGCTGTAAATCCAGTATTTTAATAAATGAATAATGAAGTTGGAAGAAAGTGGGCACAAGCAGTTATGCCCTCAAAGGACAAAACCAGACCATAAATTGTCTCAGTCAGTATAACAGGTCTTTGGGCCAGTAAATAAAAACTGGACACCCCCCCCCCCCCCCGGGAATAAAAATTTCAGTTGGTGTACAACAGAGTAAAATATCCTTCGTGCGAAGCCTGTCATGTTCATAGAATTTGTTACGTTATTTTGTGACCCTGTCCTATGTTCTGTCTGCAAGACTTAGACGCGGAGCTAGTTTTATTTGCGTTTACTTCAACACCAAACTTTCCTACTAGCGACACACAGAGGATCTCTATTGCTCTTTTATTTATGTCCTCGCCCAATAAATTTCCATCATGAGTACAGACCAGAAGGTGATGTGCCCCACTTAACCCTCTAAAGAGAAAGCGTGTCTGTTTTATATAAGGACTCAGTGCGTACCGCGCTGTAAGCACTCTCCACTTCGGTTATAAAAACCAGTCTCTTAATGTTTTATAAGGCAAAAGTTGCTGTTTGTTCTGAGATCCATACAAAACACATAAACGCAATGTGGGCACCACGTAGAATTTTTTAATCTTAAACCTGGTGGTACGTAAAGTTACCGCTAGGCTTTAAAAGGTTAATTTTAAGCCCTTCTGAATTCTTTTGACAGCAGTATTAGCGTATTTTAAAGTAAAATTGAAAAACACTTGTGAAGCATTTCCTTACGTCACACCATTCTGAATAAGAAATGTGATAGTTTGTTTCGCAGTTCTGACCTCTTCTACCTACTCAGAGTAGGTGTCGAGGTTGTTTATTTGCACACCACAGTCGGTAGGACTCCTCTGGACGAGGGATCGGCCCGTCGCAGAGACCTCTACCTGACAAAACACAAACACTGTAAAAGAGACAAAAATCCATGCCCCCGGTGGGATTCGAACCCACGATCTCAGCAAGCGCTCGGCCGTAGACCTGCGCCTTAGACTGCGCGGTCACTGGGATAGGCAAAAAATGTGATAATAAAAAAAGGTTTAATTGGCCAAATTGTTTCCACGGATATGCCAAAATCAATGAGAATACTGTTCAATAGCCCCTAACTATCTTACTAACTAACTAACTAACTAACTAACTAACTAACTAACTAACTAACTAACTAACTAACTAACTAACTAACTAACCAACTAACTAACTCCATGGAGCAGAGTTCTTCTGAGACGCTAAGAAATCCTACGCTAGACACGGAACCCAGAAGTTCATTATCGCATTCACAAGCGCCCGCCACCTGTCCCTATCCTGAGCCAGATCAATCCAGTTCATGACCTCCTATCCCACTTCTTGAAGGCCCATTTTAATATTATTCACGATCTACGCCTAGGTCTTTCAAGTTGTTCCTTTCCCTGAGGTCTCGAATCAAACCCCCGTACTCACCTCTCCTGTCTCCCATACGTGCCACACATCTCATTATTCTAAATATGATCAGCCGAAAAATGTTCAATACTCTTTTCTAAACTGAATGACTTAGGTTCTCGTGAAGTAGCTCACACACTACCCTGTTATAATCCATTTGTACCTTCATATCTCATGAAGGTACAATATGTGATCAGTAATTGCTCTATTACGCCGACCTCTATTTGCAAATTACAACATTAAGTTTGGCTAACATTACTTCGAAGGTAGAAAGTCGACGGACAAAAACAGGGCTTTGTCATTAATAACTGATGGTAGAGAATTAAAAACTGTAATGGCAGGTAATGATCAAACAGAATTTTATGCAGATCTGCAAATCGGTTCCAAAACTATTTGGAGTGACAAAAGCACAGGATAAGTCATAAAACTTATCTTCTGCAGGAAACAGGATTTGGTAAATTTTAATGCTGTTATAAAAAGCACTTCCGTTCTCTATACATAATTCCTTTGTGATATAGCATAACAAACTGGGGTTAGGTAGGGCCTACTTTATAGCAGGTAAAGACGGCTCTTTTCCAAGGTAATTATCGGTACAGAATGGACACTGCACACACTCATAATTTTGTATCGAAAAATCCAACGAGGGGCTCACATCGCACTTCCCAGAAACAGGAATTTATTTCTAATAAAATTCAAATACCTCAATCAGATCTAAATTTTGATATAAAGAAAATTATATGCTCAGGGATTTTGTATAACAAAGTTCTCTTTGGACAGATAGCAATCTAAATTAAATCTACCCTCCAAATTAGAGTACAAACTACAAAATATTGCATTTAAATTAAAATGTGTTGAGTAGTTTTGATAACGACATATAGGGGTACAAAACCATCCTGTCACAGCTATGTCGTATCATTTTACACACAAACACAACTAAAAACCCCACGTCATGTGTCACGTGTCTTGATGAGCAGAGAGACTTTTTAAATACAAGTCTAGTTTACCTCATTTTGGCGAGAACCAGGACACGTGCCCTTTTAAAAACAAAGGAGTCAATTGATTTTCGCTGTGGACTGTCCGCCTGTAATTATCATTCGCCCCTACATCCGGTATCACAAATTACCGGCCCGAGTTGGTTACGGCCACAAATTCTCCTCTACAACAAACTGTTTCTAATCCGTCATATGGCCTCACACTGAGTCCCTTGCCTGTACTAAGCTGTATATTAACATGCAGCATGGTTGGTTGGTTAGTGAGTTGGTATATCGCTTTAGAAGTGAACGTCTGCAATATCAAGTAAACACATCTGAGTACGTCTTGTGTCACTATAAGAGTGTTAGCAAAGAAGGCATTGTAACCTGTTATTTTTTTGGTTAACAACTCCATGAAGTACATCAAAGACGAATCTAAAAAATTAGTAATCCTATACTGGCAACTCGAAACATGGATCAAGTGTTTAACCTTTTAAAGCCTAGCGGTAACTTTACGTACCACCAGGTTTAATATTAAAAAATTCTACGTGGTGCCCACATTGCGTTTATGTGTTTTGTACGGATCTCAGAACAAACAGCAACTTTTGCCTTATAAAACATTAAGAGATTGGTTTTTATAACCGAAGTGGAGAGTGTTTACAGCGCGGTAAGCACTGAGTCCTTATATAAAACAGATAGGCTTCGTCTTTAAAGGGTTAAATTCGTAATAAAATTAACAAAAACATATGTTCGTGTAGGAATTACATTTTTTCGCTGACTGCGCATGCCTAGAAAAATCTGGGCCAAGAACGGTAATGTTTCAGCCGGGGGGAGGGGGTGGACTGGTCACTGTGCACGCCACGAAGGACTTGGAGTGGAGGTACAGCTCCACTCATTCTTACCTCTCGGTATTGGGTGAAGGTGAGAGGTCTGCGTCACTCCTCAGTCATTTTAAGTCCAGCGAAAGCGCCTCAACAATTCAAAAGGATGCAAAGCAAACCCCAAAGCTGGTCGGGACGTATAGGAGCAGAGAAAAATCTATATATCCTGCTGGGAATCAAACCCGGACACCTAGGTTTTCAACCCGCAGCCTAGTGACGATAGCGACTACGCCATTCCGACTTCATACCTCAGGTCATGTCCCTTAACCCTTTAAACACGAAGCGTGTGTGTTTTATATAAGGGCTCAGTGCGTACCGCGCTGTAAACACTCTCCACTTCGGTTATAAAAACCAGTCTCTTAATGTTTTATACGGCAAAAGTTGCTGTTTGTTATGAGATCCGTACAAAACACATAAACGCAATGTGGGCACCACGTAGAATTTTTTAATGTTAAACCTGGTGGTACGTAAAGTTACAGCTAGGCTTTAAAAGGTTAATGTGAGTAAGTGAGTGGGTCACGCCACGGCCGAGGAAACAGTTGAGCATTGAACGTATGAGGAGCGTAGATGTGACGCACACAGAGCCGGTCAACATACATATATAAAACACATTTACCGGAAATATTCCTCGCTTTATTATCGACAGACTCGGAGATAAAATTTGTGGTTCAGTCATTTTTTAATGCTTAAGCCGGACACGCCGTGCTCATCAATGTTACCCTCTTGTATGTTATTTTAAATTTCAGCCATTTGAATCCAGTTTCATTTCAGTATTACCCTAAGTTAACTCAGGTGGTCTTTATGCTTTTCATTTCCATGCTAACATTTTGAACGTACGTCTCATTTACACCGTATTATTATTGTTATTACACAAAAGGCATAATCGATTTCGGAAGACCCTTCGTGTTAAGGCGATTCAATGCATTGCGTTCTTTCACTTCAATTTTGTTTTCCCTTACCGCCATCTGGAAGCAGATGATGAAGGTCCCATAGGAAAATATATCGACTGATGTACGTGGAAAGTATAACTTAAAAACCACAAATTAAAAACACTTGAGGAGGTAGATTGAAGATTAAAGGGTTTCCCTTGAGTGGCCAATGTTCCTTTTTAGCTGCAGAAAATAAATATCTGTTTCAACATAATTACAGTGTGTAGAGATGGAAACCGTTGGAGATGAGAGATTATGGTAACCTGGCTGTCGAGTAATGATTCCATTTAAAGTTGTTGGCGTATTTAAGCGTTATACTTAAGCGTATAGACCTATAGGAATTGGACTGTTTATTGTTCATGATGATGATACAGAGTGAATTACAATAGAACAAAAGATTTAAATTAAATGGTTTCTGGGATCTTAACATTGTCTATACCCTGAATGTGCGTATATTAAAATAACAACGTCTTAAAATTGTGTACGAGTTGATATCCATATATGTAACTGGTTTTCAAATGTCTCACCCTGTTGTGTTGCATAATATTAATCAATTTTTCCAGTCAAACACTTTTATTTTTAATATTATCATATATATCTATAATAATAATATTAAAAAGAAACGTTTTCTTGTTATTGTATATTAATAATAACAATATTATTAAAAACAAAAGTTGTGTTTACTGGAAATATTGACTAATATGTTATTGGTTTCTGTGATGTTTTACATTAACAGATAAGTGCATGCGAGGGTCGAATGAGTCAAATAAAACATTTTTGTTGAGTAAGTCGCATATTGTTTCAAATTAATTCAAAGTTTAAATATTTTGTAATTTTGTAATCTTATTAGGATGCACAAAATATTTCACTTTTTTTTACTTTAAATTTGTGATAACTATGTTAAGACCTGGAATAAAAAGCAGGAATAAAATTCTTCCTATATTTTTTTAACGTGTTCCATGTCCGTGCACTATATCTTACAAAACACTGATCACCAACAAATGCACAAAGAGAGTTATATCGTCAATTGTAACACACTCCTACATGTTTCGACCCTGCTGGGTCAGCTTCAGGGAGAATTTTTTGTTATCGTTACACTAAGGTTGCATTTTACAGTTGAGTGTGAATGTGCTGTTGACTGTGTACTGTGTTGCTTTTGGAGGCCTGAACCCTCCGCGGTCCCCGGAAACTTCTCCCTGAAGATGACCCAGCAGGGTCGAAACATGTAGGAGTGTGTTACGATTGACGATATAACTCTCTTTGTGCATTTGTTGGCGATTAGTGTCTCCCGATACTATTTATGTATTGCCCATTCCATCTGTATATTTAGATGTACTTATTCTCAATCCCATTCACTTAACGCTATCCAAGCTATGTAGCAGACGCTGTGTTAATACTCGTTTAATTAACTCTTTAAAAACTAAGATGAACCTGAATTTCACATAAAAATTCAGCTCGTACCGTGCAGTAAACATACTCCGCCTCGGTTATAAAAACCAATCACTTAACGCTGTATATGCAAATAATCAGTCCTTGTTCTGAGATCCATACAAAACACATAAATACAGCCTGTCAAAAGAAGGCAAATTTTCTAATGTTCACGTGTTTTTATATACGGTAACCACCGGGCTTTAGAGGGCTAAATGTTCATTTGTAGCGTGTCGCTTGTGATCTGATGAAGTAAAAGCAGTGTGAAATATCCTATTGATGCTGCTGGCAATATAAATTTCTTCTGCAAAATGGGACTTTGTCCGCCATTATCAAGCCATCGTGTCACAACCCAATCCACTTCGCTGGAATCTTCAAATTTTTAACAGCCAAGAGTTTTGCTTCGGCGCTGCAGACAGATGACAATTGCTCGCGGACAAGTTCGCTTCACATAACCACAATTAATGTATCTTGTGTAATTACGAAATTGTACGTCACAAAAACTTATTTTTGGTCGTTCCTATTATATAGAAATCTATAATAAAGAATTCATTTGCAGGAACATGTGCAATGTGTCGAGTTACATGCGGCCAAATGCTAAATAGTTTTTGATATGAAGAGGTAAAAAAAGTGGTAGCGGTTGTGTATTGATCATGTAGAATAAGATATTAAAAACTGCATTTATTCAAGGACAGCAGCAGGAAAAAAAACTGGCTGAAGTTTGCAAAGAAGTTTTTAGCGTATTTAAGAAAGTTTCTTTGATTATTTTGTAATTTTTTTTAAGATACAGGCAGCGAGAGAGAAAAATGGTCACCTGAAGAAATTTATTACGTATTTTCTCCCTCATACAATATTCTAGAAAATGTAAATGCGTAGGGTTGAGCGTTGGGTACTAGGTATTCCAAAAATTATAATTTAATTTACGTGTCACTTTGTTAATTAGAATTATTAAAAAACTGATTTTCTAACTAACTAACTAACTCCATGGAGCAGAGGCCTTCTTGAGAAGCTAACAGTTTATCAGCTAGTCAAGAAATTCTCCGCATTTTATGGAACCCGAAGGTTCATTACCGCATTCACAAGAGCCCGCCACCTGTCCTTATCCTGAGCCAGCTGATTTTCTATAATTTTATATTTAAACTTGTCATGAGTACTGCAAAAAGCAAGACAAAATAAACATAATGAAAATAAACAACTAATAATATAATGATATTGGTTATCCCTTTAAAGACGAAGCGTATCTCTTTTATATAAGGACTCAGTGCGTACCGCGCTGTAAACACTCTCCACTTCGGTTATAAAAACCGGTCTCTTAATGTTTTATAAGGCAAAAGTTGATGTTTGTTCTGAGATCCGCACAAAACACATAAACGCAATGTGAGCACCACGTAGAATTTTTTAATGTTAAACCTGTTCGTATGTAAAGTTACCGCTAGGCTTTAAAAGGTTAATAATAATAAAAAATTTCCACCTGACGTTAGGAGTGTTAATATTGTTCTTCCCTTTGTTCCTTTATCTAATACCAGATTGTCTCTCTCCCAAGGTTTCGAAGCCAAACACCACAGGATCTTGCAGATATTTTCTTTTTCTCTACGTGTGCAAAATTCCATCGTATTTAGCTAACTGACTCACTAATTCCATGGGACACAATTCTCTTCTTCAAGCCAACAACAGATTTTTTTAGTCACAAAATGTAGGCTTTTTGTGGGACCAAAAACTGCATTACCACAGCCACAAGAGCCCACTATAGATATTTATTAGGAGCAAGTTGAACCTCATGTCGACTCCCACGCACTGTTACTGTATTCTACCTCGCTGAAGACGGAGTTAAAGTCACTCTGCAAATCGCAGTTAGTTACTGAGTCAGCCAGTCTGTCTATCCTGGTGAAAATAATTTCCAGTCAAATACTTCCCGATATCCGAACGATTATCGCTTTATTTGAAGTTCCCCTTTTTCGCCCGCTGGTCCTTGTGATAAAGAAATATTAAGATGAAAATTAGTGCGGAGAATTGATGGAGAGGGGGAAACCGAAGTACTCGGACAGCAACTTGTCCCAGCGCCACTCTGTCCACTTTGCATCAACAGGCCCAGCAGTCTGTTTGTCTGTCTGTCTTCGTGTAATTTATATATACATATAGCATAAAGCCCGTACCACACAGAGAACACAGTTCGACTCTATTTCAAAGAACAAACAATGGTGTTTATAAAACTCGTTGTTCTTATTTTGATAATATTTTGACACACGCAAGTATACTGTGTGGGGAAATGTGGACTTGCTGTATAATTTATCTGATAGTAAGAGGATAATAAAACAGAGCTCTCTGTGCCCAGTGCAGGCGTATAGAAAAAGCACAGGTAGGGCTCCACACATTCTTAACCCTTTAAAGCCTAGCGGTAACTTTACATACTATCCGGTTTAACATTCAAAAATTCTACGTGGTGCCCACATTGCGTTTATGTGTTTTGTACGGATCTCAGAACAAATAGCACTTTCTGTCTTATAAAACATGAAGAGATTGGTTTTTATAACCGAAGTGGAGAGTGTTTACTGCGCGGTACGCGTCGAGTCCTTATATAAAACAGATACGTTCCGTCTTTAAGGGTTAATGTTGGCACAAGATACAGAGGAGACGTCAAATTCACGTCCTTGCCGCTTTTGCCCCGTGAAATAATATCAGTACCCCTTGAATAAGAGACTGGACGGACCCCAGAGACGGTATAAATGTATTTGGTAATAGAAAAATACACTGCATCTGTCGGGATTCGGACCTCATATCGTCCAGCCCGTAACCTAGCCACTATATTGACCACACTTTAAGTGACGAGTGTTATTATTTCATTTGCGTACCCATCAAGAGTCTCCTTATAACGTTATTAATTATAAGGGAATTTTGCTACATCGTGGGTAAGTTCCCTTCAGTGTAACGTATGGTCACGCCCTTACATGCGAACGTAATTTAAAAATACACCGATCAGAGGCAGAAACTCTTGGATAACGCATGGAAGACTGACCATTACGTGCCAAAAAACAAGATAGGTTAAGGAACAACGTTTTCTGTCAGCCTTGCAAGGAACTAATGATGAATTAGTCTCAGAATGGAAACACGATATGACCAGCGCTGGAGAAGGAAGGAAAAATAAAATAATAAAAGCAACGGTCGAATAAAATTGCTAAATTATAATTGAGAAAACAACACGGTGACCAGTAAGATAAAAGTAGACGAGTGATAGCGTAGTTCATTGTCTATGTTCCTTGCTATGTGGATAGAAAAATTATGGGCAGTAAATTAAAAAAAAAGACAATAATAAAAAAAAGGGAAAGAGAAGTGAAATTATAAGAGGAGGAGAAGTGAAGGCAACCTCACGTCAAATCTCCATTAGCATTAGAAATCAGGCTTTTTTTTGTCCCTTTCCTTCTTTCGGTGTATCGCATATGTTTTTCTCTTTCGTTTCACATCTCAGGGCCCCTCTAAGGCAGCGCTGCTACTCAATTTCCATAATTTGTTCCCAAAGAGCCACAGCCTTGCTACAATGTTCCATGTTTTCTGAAGGGCGGAGAAGAGGGAAAAGCATTGGGGAGAGGAAGTTCAAGCAGATGTGTAGTTTTATTTTACAGAACAGTCTGTACACTTCAGTAAAAAAAAAGAAAACAATGCTATTCTGTTGGTAAGCTGCGTTCACTGGGGGCTGGCCCATCTTTGTTCATCTTATATCATGCATCTTTCGGGCACCCAATACTTGACCCACTTATAATACGAATATTTACCAATAATTCCTGTATTGCACATTTATTCTTGAAAAGCTGATATTTTCACAGTTATTCAAATTCCCCACCTTTTATAAAAACCCTAAACGTCATTCCCGTGTTCGCAACACATATAAATATCCGACCCACATCCTGAGAAAATATTTATCCAAATGCACTTATATGCAGTCGTCCATCTGCGCCTAGGTCTCCCAAGTGTTTTCCTCCTTTCAGATTGCCCATTAAACTGCATACATAGTTTAAATTTTTCATACATGTGAAATGTCTAGACCATTTTGTCTTTTTTATAAAAGGTAAAAGATAAATTTACCCCCATACAGGCCTGCATAGGCCCTTAGGGTTCCACGAGGTTGAGGTTTCCAGAATTTCAAGACAATCCTCCCAGAGAATAACCCTGGTACTCATTTTTGTTAGAAGCTGAGTTGACCCCAAGACCATAGTGCGGCCGGAAGGATTAAGTAAATTAAAATTCCCAGTGACCCAATTTTATGGATCCCGGAGATTCATCACAGCATTCACAAGTTTCCAACAGTTTTCCCTATCCTGAACCAGATCAATCCAGTCCACTTTCAATCACATTGCTTAAGGTCAATTTTCATATTATCCTCTCATCTATCTCTAGGTCTATCAAGTACACCCTTTCCCTCACGTTTCCCAAACCAAAACCCTATATGCACCTCTCCTCTCCACATATATGCCACATGCCCCGCCTATCACATTCTTCTTGATTTGATCACCCGAATAATATTTGGCGAGGAGTGCAGATCATAAAGCTCCTCGTTTTGTAGTCTTCTCCACTCCCGTAGGAATGGTACACATCAGATATTCAAAACTGTACTCATTAACATCTATATATAAAGCAGTGGCATGCGTAGGGAAAATACAAAAATACGTGTCAAGTAAAACGCTAAGTGAAATATGTTAATTCATGAACACTTCCTTAAAAGGCTTCTTAGCAGCGATAATATATGTAAATACGTATTGGCAGGGCTTTTCTGTAGAAAAAATCTCTGATACTCAGCTGTTGAGAGCGTGTACAGTTTAAAATACCTCTCGTCCTCACACAAGAACCTAAAAAGTTTGTTGTTAACCTTTTAAAGCCTAGAGGTAACTTTACATACGACCAGGTTTAACATTAAAAAATTCTACGTGGTGCCCACATTGCGTTTATATGTTTTGTACGGATCTCAGAACAAACAGCAACTTTTGCCTTATAAAACACTAAGAGACAGGTTTTTATAACCGAAGTGGAGAGTGTTTACAGCGCGGTACGCACTGAGTCCTTATATAAAACACACACGCTTCGTCTTTAAAAGGTTAATATTGTTTCATACTGTAGTGAAGTTTCTAAAATAAAAACAGGTAAGATACAAATTTAATGTGTTCAGACGCAGACCGCGGACAGTACGCGATACCTCTCAAATGGAGGATGACGCCTAGGGCACATTCACACTTAACTGTATAAACGCAACCATAGTGTATCAAAACTATTCTCCCTGAAGATGGCCCAGCAGGGTCGAAACATGTAGGAGACTTTCACGAATAAAATCATATATATTTTGGTGCATCAGTTGGTGTTTATTATTTCGTAAGTTAGATAAACTTCCACAGTTTGCAATATTCAGCTAATGCGTCACGGTCAGTAGTGGTGCCTGTACGCAGTACCGTTGTATACCTTCACAAAAAAAAGGGCACTGCCAAAAATTTGCAAAACCCCCTAGAAAGAAGAAGGAGCAAGAAAAGAGTAGTGAATATCATTGGGCGATTCGAGCAAACCAGAACGAATTGAAGGTGAAAGAGAAGAGGAAAAAAAACAGCATATATCTGGCGCCAGTTGTGATGTAGTAACAAGAAACATAAGAAGATTCCTACACACACACAAAGTGCGCAGACTTCAAACAGGACTTTTCGTAGTACAGTGTCTATACAAACTAACAAAGGGTTTTATATTTTAACTATGTCAAAGCCAGTAGTTTTTAAAAAAATTTGGTCACTCAGCAGTTTCGAGTGAATTGTAGTCCAGTGTAATATAATTGTTCTAAAATTCGAAATTCTCATAGTAATTAATTTCCAAACAATATCAACTCCCTGATGACGGAAGCAGAAAAAATCTCCGAATCTTTGGAATTAATTTCGAATGCTCAAGGTTAATCGACTTAAACCATTTCACAGCCCATGTCTTTCCTGTCGCCATAATTATTAGCCGATAAATTAGAAACAAATTTGTTATTAGTTCCTCAGATTCTTTAACAGGACTTTAGTAACTATACTCCTTATTAAGGGCCCAGGGAAAAAATTATAATAAATAGCGCAATAAAAAATATGTGAAATGAAGCTATGGTGACTTACACTGACAATTTCAGTGCAAGGAACGAGATATCTCGGTTTTAAGCCAGAGGTTTGCAAATTACAAACTTAAAGAACAGAGGAACGAACGAAGTAATGAGATAAACAGGCTATAAAGGAGTAGAGTGACTGCCACCCTGTACTGTCTAATCACAAGAACTACATTCCTTGTCAGTAATATATAAAAAAAAATATTAGTCTCCCCACAACTCTATTTATTAGATAGTAGAGGCTGTCTAAACGAATGATACTAGTGACATGTTTCAACCTGCACCAGGTCATCTTAGGTTCTCATACTATAATAATGTTTCCAACTTACACACAAAATCACAACCACGCTTTCCTTAGTATTTAACATATTTTACTACATGTTTCGGCCTACAATCGACCATAATCAGGTAAAACACAGATATAAAAGAAAACTAATAAGGTAGAGGCTCTACCTTAGCATTTTTCTTTTATATCTGTGTTTTGCTTGATGATGGCCAATTGTAGGCCGAAACATGTAGGAAAATAGTATAAATACTAAGGAAAGAGTGGTTGTGATTGTATAAGTTAGAAACAATATTGTATAAACACATAACTGGATGGGAAACTTAAAAATTAAAAAAAATCACACTATAAAATATTTTGAGGAAGGCACTATGTAGTTATGTGGACAATCTTTGCTCATTCATAAAGTTTTGTAACGAATGGAATTAAACGCAAAATATTGTAACATAAAATAGAAAAGACAAGGTAAACATGTCAACCCGAAGCATACATCAATTACTTTACAAACTCTATACCATTACTTGTACAAAGTTAGTAAATATATCGAGGTCAGTCCATGTTACATCTTGAAATTCATAAATTGTGTATTTTAAACAAACTGCAATTTTTTCATTTCATTTCTCTGTTTCAGTACTAACGTACAGGAGAAAGCATAAACTGAAAAACAATCACACTGTTGAAGATTTGACGTTCTCATGAAAGCGAATATTAAGATAACAGTCTTCTGTGATGTGACACCGTGCAGTTTGGTAGATAGATACAATTATCCTCTAAGAACTTGTTGCCTCAGTCCTCAGGGGTTTGAGGGTTAGTTTCCTCAGAAACGCTGATAGTTGTCAAACGCCACAGTGTCACTTTCAAGAAGGCGGTTACCACCAGGTGTATCTTTAATCCTTTAAAGACGAAGCGTATCTGTTTTATATAAGGACTCAGTGCGTACAGCGTTGTAAACACTGTCCACATCGGTTATAAAAACCAAATGTTTTATAAGGCAAAAGTTGCTGTTTGTTCTGAGATCCGTACAAAACACATAAACGCAATGTGGGCACCACGTAGAATTTTTTAATGTTAAACCTGGTGTTACGTAAAGCTACCGCTAGGCTTTAAAAGGCTAACTGAACATCCTCGCACACCGGACTGAAATATTTTGCCACTGTCTTCCCTGCTCTTAGCTTAGACATACTGAAAAGCTTCATTAATCGCGTTTCAACCCTTTCTTCAACATCTATCGTTTTCTCATCCCTGTCTTCTTTCAAATACATAACTCACTTTCACCCACATCTTCCTTTCTACTCATTTTTTTCTTGTCTCTTTGCCCCTCCATCACTCTTGTTCTGATCTCCTTTATCAAAAACACCTTTCGGCTACCGAAGTAACAAAACAAAGCAGATAATATTCATCTAGACAGAGGCAGACTCTTCTTCGTTTGTTTTCAATACTCACAGGGTAGGTAAATAGAGACAGACTAATTTCTGATGGTGTAGGAAAGGGGTTGATTCTCTTATATACACGTAATTGTAATTTAAAACTCAAGTTTTCCCGACGTGGAAACGAGAAATGACGACAAGCATGATCACCTCACAAAGGGTTTGAGAAAACAGACATTTGGAAGGATACTAACAGACGTTCTCTTTACAGTCTGAAGTCTGTGACAGAGTGTGAAAGCAGAAATGGCTTAAGCAAGGTTTTAGTGATTGATATCTGCGTTCTTCTGGGATATTACGCAGCGTCTCGTGGTAATTATTTACTGACGTTTCGGGATATGTCGAACCTGCCTTCACTCTTGAGCCTTTAAGATAGGACCGATATGTTGTGCCGAAAATGGGTAAACAATTATCGTACGACGCTGCGTAATATCCCAGAGGAGCGAAAATCTTATTAACGTCGCGGCGGAAGCCTCAAATCACGTTGGCAATTGATATTAAAGGCCTAACGTTTAGTCTATTGGCATTTAAAAACTTCTATACTGTAGTCCTAAAGGAAATTCATTTTCCTCTTTATAAGTAAACAACTGGTTACGAGATTACCTTTTCTTATTAACCCAAACATTTATTACAGCGTCCACATAGCCTGTTATATAGCCATGTGATTGTTTAACCCTGTAAAGACGAAGCCTATCTGTTTTATATAAGGACTCAGTGCGTACCGCGCTGTAAACACTCTCCACTTCGGTTATAAAAACCAGTCTCTTAATGTTTTATAAGGCAAAAGTTGCTGTTTGTTCTGAGATCCGTACAAAACACATAAACGCAATGTGGGCACCACGTAGAATTTTTTAATGTTAAACCTGGTGGTACGTAAAGTTACCGCTAGGCTTTAAAAGGTTAATCAAGTTCGCACTTCTCACCGGGAAATATTTCCCCTGGGTTAATGTGGCCGAAGCGTAAAACTGACCAAACTACCTCAATCTAGTGCCAATGACAAGACTAAATGGGCCCATAGCTCTTTTCTCTCTATGCTTTCAAGTCGCGCACACTTACAATTTCTACAACAAATAACAAAATTTCCCTCATCTTGTAATATCATAAATTCTCACTTCATCGGTCATAGATCCGAATATGTTACAAAGCTCCCTCTTTGAAACACTTGTAATCATGTTCTATCTTCGTAGTAAAAGACGACATGTGTAAAACAATGGCGACTCGTGGGGCTTTCTCATGGCAGGGCCGGGACTAAGGCTATAATATGACTAACGAGAAGGCCCAACAGAGCGTTCCTTTTAGCATATCCACTCAGCCACTGTTCAGTATACATAGCACGGTTGCATTTTCTCACATAAGTTTCTATTCTGCCTCATGATGACTGAACATAACCAAGTAAGTTTTTGCACGACATAAATTCTTAAAATCAGTCTCCTAGGCGAGAGTAAATTGCGAAAAATCGATGCCCTGCAAATACTTGACGCTGGTATGTTTCATGTTTATCTTAATATTGCAGATACTAAATTAAAATATTGAAAAATATGGCTCTGAAAACAGTTAAATAAAAATAATTATCAAAATGTCATGTTGTGAAAATTTAGGAAAGGTAAACAGATATACGAATTTCTGCTTGAATCGCTCTGTGAGTTGCAGACCGGCCACCAACCAAGTTCGCCGTCTCTCACCACTCTCCTTATCTGTCCTGAAGCCTGCACGCAACCTCAGGTTAGGGCACAGCCCGCTCTGCAGCCCTTAAGATTCCGTCGTGAGCATTTGGATTTAAAATTATTTAATTAATATCCTTTTAATTAAAGTACGATGTCCTAACAAAACCTTTTATATTGAGACATTTGGTATAATATTAGTCAGTTTCTGGGAGGGTCGCAGCCCTGCCGCACCTTTGTACAACCAGTCCCTTGTTTAAGCCTTTGAAGACCGATGTTCCTCTAAGATGTACATAATATTCAGTTCGTACTTCACAGAGAACATAGCCTGTGTCCATTACAGAGATGAACCCTTTTATGTCATTATTACAAAACTGAAACGAAACACAGAAATACAGTCTGTAGCAAAATGCACTTCTCTTGATCTGTGTCATATTCAACTTTGAAGAACTGACATGATAATATACGGCAAGAGAGCACAAATCCAGGACGCTAGGTGTCGGCGTGGCTATTGAAATGTTTACAGTTGCTTCTTATATTTGTGGGCCCTCAGTATGATATCTGCTTCATGTCGCCGTGCTGAAGCATATAATTTTGATGTGATTCCCATATTCCTGGAAAATTTTTGGAAGTCTTGTACACAGTCATAGCCGTAGCTGAAATTTTGTACACTATATAGTTTTAGACCTGTTAGGAAAAAAAAGTATCTCTTTCTAAACAGCGAGCCATAGCAAGTTCTTACATTTCCCCATTATATGTACAGATGGGCACAGATCTGAGCTCCGAACTGTTGTGGGTGTTTTAGCTCGAAAGGATGGACAAATTTAAAAAAATCAGTACACAATAAGCATCGTGTTAAGGCCACTCACTTTGGGCCCTTACTGATTTCCTTGTACTACCCTTAGAGCATGTTGTTTTATGAAAATTAAGAAGCAGCATTTACGAAGTTATAAATTAAAAAAAAAAACGGGCAGTGTAATTTCAAGCAACACAGTGCCGCCTTCGCGTATTATTTATACCTCTCTGCTATCCTAAGAGACTGATACCATTTCACTCCAACAGAGCGCTTTTATGGCGATTTAACATCGTCAGCAACAATAAAACGCACTGAGGTGTTCATATTTTTGTCAGGTTTTAAACAGATTCCGATTTATCGGCAGATTCTCATAAAAGACTCTAAAGTAAAAATTCACAGAAATTCGCCAGTCGGAACAGTGCCGATGCGGACAGAACGACAGACAAAGAGATAGACAGTCGGACAGACGGATACACGAAGGTAACACGCGATTTTGACAACCGTGCGAACGCGCCTAGAAAGGTGAATTCTTTCTCTGCTTAAATAAGTAGGGCATTACGAGGAAATTAGGCAGTGGAGATTCAAGAATTGTTCATGTTAATACTAGATATAGACGAGTGGTCAGTTTCACGTTCCTGCCAACTTACGTCCCCTGAATAGGACTCAGTAGCCATTTCATAGCATTCTGAAGGGCTTCAAATTCAGTGTATAAATCTAAAGATAAATCTATTTATTTAAAGAAATTTCTAAACGTCACTTAACACGCTGTTGTACTGAGCTCCAAACTCAGAGAAGAACTTCCGATAGTATCAGGAAGAGGGGAAGAAAAGGGGGGGGTGATGTAGAGGAAAGGGTTTTTAACTATTCTCTAATTAACATGGTTCTAACAAGCAAAAGCAAGCGAAGCAATATGAAGTTTCTCATATTTCCCTCCGCCTTTACTTTCCCTTTCCTTCTCTCTCTTTCTTTCTCTCTCTCTCTCTCTCTCTACTTCAAGGTCTAAAATGTTCTGTTATATGGCAAGACTTGCAAATTAATTCCCCCAAAAATATTAACTATTAAACGTCATCGAGAGTTGCATTAACTTGCGGAGCTGCACCTCAATACCCCCGCCAGCACCGCTAAACCGCTCACACGAGGAACTAAACTGTAGGTATAACCTTCATAATCTCAGTACACAAATGCAGCAAATTACAAGAGTACAATGCATTAAGCGTAGCATTTCACTGCGTCTTACAATTACTGGCAAAATATACAGATTTTATACGGTTTCAAAAGTAAATGGGTAATTGTCTGGAAACAAAGTATAATTTTCAGATTACTACCTTCATTTTAAACAAACAGGGGGCAGTCCCGAAAGATACCGCATTTAGAGACATTTTAGAGTGAATATGGTTTCCAATTTTTTACCTTAAAAATGAAGAACTTCACTCCGAAACGTATGTAAGTTTGTATCAAATCACATGGCGTCACATCCTAGGAGACATCCGTCAGGATGACCGCAGTGATAACTTTAAATCTTACAAAGAATCTGGTCCATTTGAAACAATTTATACACTACAGAATTTCGTCAGTAGCATTTCTAATAAGACTCTCACATGATCTACCTATGTTATCACATTTCACTCAAAACCCTAGCGTTCATACAATAGGTCAGTTTATCCGTGTTCTTAATTAAACACAACTTCACGAAGGCTTATGGATGCGTGGAGGAATAGCCCCACGCTTTCTTAAACTCGGTATAATATGCATGAGGGTTGTCAGCTTCAAACCTCGGCCGCTTTGTTCGCGGGGCAGGATCCACAGCTAGAATAGATTAACCCTTTAAAGACGGAATGTACTCTGTTTTATATAAGGACTCAGTGCGTACCGCGCTGTAAATACTCTCCACTTCGGTTATATAAACCAGTCTCTTAATGTTTTATAAGGCAAAAGTTGCTGTTTGTTCTGAGATCCGTACAAAACACATAAACGCAATGTGGGCACCACGTAGAATTTTTTAATGTTAAACCAGGTGCTAAGTAAAGTACCCGCTAGGTTTTAAAAGATTCAGAGGTTGCGTGGGATACAGTGCCGGTTCTCACGTTTTGGAAAACAGAAGAAAGTCTCGTTCCGATCGGGAATCGAACCACAGTTTCTCAGCTGTTCAGGCCCTAGCCTAGTCATAAACACGCATAAAACTGCACGGCTTCGTAAACCAAAAGATCATAATCACATGTTTCATGGCCGTGAAAGCATCGTACTTGCTGTATACGATATAAAGTGAAATTGCACTCTTCAATTTACAGTCGAATTCGGTTATAACGTCATGAAAGGGACTGAATGTATTGTGTAGTTATAAACGAGTGTTGTGGTAACCGAAGTGTCTAAAGTTACGGCTAACGGTAAGGAATTAATTGGTACCCAGAATATCGGACGCTATAGAAGACGTGTCGTATAAACCGATGTCGTTATAACCGGGTTCAAATGTACTTTTTTCATGCTTTCAGATATCATACAGGAATACCACGGATTTTGAAAAAAATATATAGAATTTTTCAGATTCAGTCTTTCCTTAAATTTTCCTTCAATCAAAAGGCAAAACTTTTACAGTTAATAAAGTAGCGATATAAATCCTCTGTCCTGTCATAAAATTTATTGCAATAAACCGATGAAGCAACAGAAATAAATGTTTAATGTTTAAAAGAATTTTAAACCATAATTTCATTACTCTGATTACGAAGAAACATTTTGTCTGAAATTAAGCAGATGACCAAGCAGATAGAACTCAATTCATGAAAGGTACAAACTAAAGCTTTAGGGAACATTCTTATGCAACAGCCATTAAATATAAAAGTCTATTACCGTCGATTTCAGTCACCGTTACAAGGTCATCATACAATACTTTCCAGAAATCTCAGGCTACTTTCCCATTCAGATACAACTCCTTGGGGGGTTACAAAAGTGATAGACGCGGATATAAGGTAGGTCAAATTACTTAAACCTTCTCCCTCTTCCATCTCTTTCTAAAATTTCAGAAAAATCGGCTTCAACTTAGAAGACTTTATGATTTAAACATTAAAAGAAATTGGCCTCAGACGCTATGTTATTTCTTCTTATTTCGCCGGAAGAAGCACAGCTATACCTATGAGAGAATAATCACACTCAATCCCCTATGCTCCCCCCCCACCCCACCCCACCCACCGCCGTCTTCTTCCTTTGTTCTGGCAGAACCGTGCGTTTTTCTTTGTGGCCTTAACTCTATCTTATAGCGTGCATATATAGAAACTGGGATCCATATGGAAGCGTGCATTACAAGGGGCTCGTATAATTTCATAAGCAAGACAGACGTAAAGGTCATGGATTTATCCACTTAAATCTATATAAGCAAAATTACTACAAAAATTAATTGGATCCAGGTAATAATGTTTGTCAGTGTAACTCTTATTATCACATTCACTGCTACGCTTATTATAGTCTTCCTTATAACGATCATTATTTGGAATCATCTTTCTTAAACATGCTCACTTTATCATCATCATCATCATCATCATCATCATCATCATCCTAATCGTCCACTTAATTTTTGAACCAGCAATAATGACTACGTACTGGGTTATTTAGAGGTACGCGGTGGTGCAGTTGGTTGAGGCACTGCGGTACAAGCGGTAAGGTCGCGGGTTCGATTCCCGATGCAGTCACTGACTTAATACTTCCGGCCGCGCTATGGCCCTGGGTTCGACTCAGCCTCTAAAATAAATGAGTATCAGGGATATCTCCTGGGGGGGTAAAGGCGGCCGGTGCGTAGGGCTGACAACCTTATCACCTTCACGTGCCGATTGTCTTGATATCTGGGAGCCCTATGTGCCTGTCCAGCCTCTACAGGGATCGCTTTACCTTTACCTTTACCTCGGTTATTTAACAATGCTGTTCCAGTTTCTGACTTTATACAGCACCCAAATAAATGTGATAATTGGGAATTTTTAGATTTCCGCAGCGGTATAGCTGAGGTGACCATTCTTTTGCGAAGCCGCATCACTGGATAATCGGCTACTGACTTTTTGAGAAAAAGCTATGTTCTCATTCTCAAGTTCTCATTGCCCAAGCAGAAAATAATTCCTGTACATTTCTGCCATTGAAGATGAGAGCACTGTGTTCTTTCGAAACGTCGGATATCAATTATCCAGTGACGTTGAGTCACATCCACGAAGAACAGAAGCGTCAACTGTGAAGGTTATCGTGTTTAATGTAAAGTGAGATATTACCCTTTTAAAGCCTAGCGGTAACTTTACATACCACCAGGTTTAACATAAAAAATTCTACGTGGTGCCCACATTGCGTTTATGTGTTTTGTACGGATCTCAGAACAAACAGCAACTTTTGCCTTATAAAACATTAAGAGATTGGTTTTTATAACCGAGGTGGAGAGTGTTTACAGCGCGGTACGCACTGAGTCCTTATATAAAACAGATACGCTTCGTCTTTAAAGGGTTAATTATATCTACATTCGTCTCGAGATATCCGGTGAAGGTAAAGCAGTCCCATTACAGGCCTGGACAGGCCACGAGGGTTCCAGGAGGTTGAGGCTCCCAGATTCCAAGAAAATCGGCACATGAAAGCGGAAAGATTGTCAGCCCTAAGCACCGGCCGCCTTTACCCCCAGGAGACATCCCTGGTACTCATTTCTGTTAGAGGCTGACTCGACCCCCGTGTGTCAATGAAAAATCCCAGTGACACCATCGGGAATCGAACCCGTTACCTTCTGGTTTGTAGCGCAGTGCCTCAATTAACTGGAAGATTTCTTTAAAACTCCGTCTGCGCCTCACTCAGCACTTCAATGAAGCAGTTTTTTTACTGAATTCTTAGATAAAAGACACAAACCAAAATTTATAAGCCCTTTACGCCACTTTTGCTAAGAACAAAGTATGTGCAATTGCGTGTACGTGTGTGTGTATGTGTGTGCGGTGAGCACGCTTTATACCAGTAAGGGAGTAAAACACAAAAAAAAAAAAGGAAAAACTCACGCAAAGGTCCAGAAATGTTACACGTTTGATTGACATCAGAAAGTAAGCTAGCCTGCCTTAAACTTCAGTGATGGTGGAAGTGGAAGTGGAGGCTGAAGAGCGATATGGGTTACAAACCACCCTTACCCACCCCATTACTCCGCCAAAACTTTTAATTTTACGTTATTAGAAAGAAAAGGGAAAGTGCAATACATTTTTATTAAAAACCGGAGTACGAAAGAAATTTGTAACACGTACTCATTTCTGTACGTTCTGAGATGAGGATTATTGTTTGATATAAGGTCTTTAATACAGTCAATACTTATAATCATTAGTGGTAATATTCATAAATATATTGCAGCTATTTAAAACACTGACATTTTTATAACCGCATATTTTTTACACCTTCCAACGGCTAAAAAAAATAAATTGTAAAATTAATTCAAGGAGAAATAAAAACATCTTGAATTTACTGAAGCCAAATAACATCGCACTAAAATATATTTATCAGAAAAAGGCTACCGACGTACGAGGTAAAGTAGTACCTGCCCAAGCCAAGCGTAGAGGTATAGCTGCACTCATTCTTAACCTTTAAAGCCTAGCGGTAACTTTACATACCACCAGGTTTAACATTAAAAAATTCTACGTGGTGCCCACATTGCGTTTATGTGTTTTGTACGGATCTCAGAACAAACAGCAACTTTTGCCTTATAAAACATTAAGAGACTGGTTTTTATAACTGAAGTGGAGAGTGTTTACGGCGCGGTACGCACTGAGTCCTTGTATAAAACAGACACACTTCGTCTTTAAAGGGTTAATTTCGGTGCTAGATGGATGTAAGTGATAAACATCACGCCCCGGCTGCTTAATCACCGGGAAATAGCCACGGTACCCACTGAACAGGAGACCGGATGGGTCTAAGACCTGTTCTGCATGTTGTGGAGAAGAACAAAATATCTTTGTTACTACCGGGTTTAGAAAATCAGATATCCAAGTTGCTATAGCGTCCACACTATTCCAGCACCTGAGGCGACAAAAAATGGGGTCAAATGAAGGAAAGTCTTGCTTGTTTCTTAAATTATTTAAAGATTTTTTCCCCGAAATCTTAGGGAATAGACCTAAATTATTTTATAACAATTGAAACGGGCGATTTTTGTGAACGACGAATACAAAAGAAACCCAAAGGAACGTTACGTGACCTGTACAGGCTAGGACACGCCACAATAAAACCTGCCAGGACAACAGCTGTTCACAGTCTGAATCAAATCTTATGCCCCTCAAATATTCAGCCAAACACTCAACTAAAACTGTTGCTCTCTGTTTCTGGCATCTATTACACATACACTTCATTCTCTCTGAAAATCAGAAATCAAATTATAAACCTATATAAAAAAGGGAAAAATAAAAAGACTGTCACTGTAAAGGAAACTAAAAATGATGTTAAGTTTCAAAATGAAAGTAAGTACGGAATTACATGAATAATATATTAAGATGCCTTCAAATTACAAGGTATCTGCAGTTGACATCACTTAATCCACAAAACCTCTCTCCAATCTTCTAGATTTGTAACATTTTACATGTGCTACGATATTTCATTCTTTCTTATATTGTGGGATATTGTAATTTTAGATTCCCTGCCTTCAAAGAACACGACAGTGTCTTCAACTGTGATATATGCCTTTTTACCTTCTCTAATATTTCTTGGTACGACCAAATATTCCCCCGTTGCCTTTATTACGTAATCACTCCCTCGGCTACAAGGCTGAACGTACGATCGACAGCCACCGCCCATGCAGAAAGCGAAGGTAAAACTACAAGAAAGAAAGATTTAATGCCACGACAATAGAGGGATTTTGCCAAGCAAAAATATTACGGACAGGCGCATGGCAATTTCTTGCTTCCAGTTGAGAGTTATGTTTCAGAAAAAGGATCGCTGTTTTCGAGACTAAGGCGTTATGGAAAATTGGGGGTTTGGGGAAACGCGAGGGCTGTTAATGCTTATTACAGCTTCTCTTTTTGACTGAAAAAATATGATACATAACAACAACTACGAAAATAACATCTGAAAGTGATTAGACGTGTAGAGTTGTTAAAAGAATTCACACCACAATGCAAGGCAAGAAATTTTTAAGGCTAGATTAATGATTTCAAGGGGCATTAGAACGTCGCCCCCCCACCCAAAGCAATGTGAATTTTTTGGGTGCAGTAGACACATATAGGCCTTTGTGCATATAAATTAAAACCGGCAGACACATGACTCCGAGTAAAGTTGCTCACAAAACAGAAGACAACCTGATATATGGGAGAGTGCAAGTAAAGCTGTATGCCGTAGATGGACAATAGACGCACACAAATGCAATAAATTATTAAATATTTTGGTTCCTTTTTTACAAAGAATTTTCTGACTCTAATTCCATGAAATTTCAAGGGAATGTCTCAATGACCAAAAAGCACTCACACAAGTGTACTTCAAGTCCCGCTGCTTACAGCAGTCTCTAGCCGTTCGTAGACTTTTAGACGGAAGAATATTTGGTTCAAAGATTTGACTGCGTAGGATATGGCGAGCCGGAACAGAACATCGGAACCACATCGATCGGTTTCTAGAACGATGGACCTGCTTTATGGTAACGTGACACTAACAGTGCTGAAAAATTAAAGACCAGACTTTCATACAAATGTAATGTAGCTAAGAAAGAAAGAAAGAAAGAAAGAAAGAAAGAAAGAAAGAAAGAAAGAAAGAAAGAAAGAAAGAAAGAGAGAAAGAAAGAGAGAAAGAAAGAAAGAGAGAAAGAAAGAAAGAAAGAAAGAGAGAGAAAGAAAGAAAGGAAGAAAGAAGAAGAAGAAAGAAAGAAATAGAGAAAAAGACAAATAAAGAGAGAAAGAGAAAGAACGAAAAAGAAAGAAAGAATTGTAAAGGGAAAGAGAAAGAAAATAAACAATGAGTAAAGGAAAAAGGAATAGGAGGAAAAAGCGGGAAAAAGGGAACAAGAAAAAGAACTGATAAAAAATATACAGAAAGACAAGAAATACAGGAATACAGGAAAATAAAAAAAGAGGAACTTCACAAACGCAGATAAACAAACTTAATTAAGACACAGAAACAACAAGATAACGTAATAAATCCTACATAAACCAAAAGAAGCAAACAGTATGATTACTGAAAGCCACTGCACAAATAAACGTCTGGTTTCGCGCGTAATGAATTTATAGCTAAATGCCACGGTGCTTTGTTGCACAAACACATGCGCATTATTCTGTGCACACATACGTACTTCTTAATAATATTTCTTGCTGCAAGTGACGGGTGACATTACAATTACAAAATGTACCTGAACAATATTTCGCGCACAATATTTTGCCGCAGCACTGCTGCCACACATTCTGCTAGACAGTCACGCTTGTAACACATCACACTGTTTACCCAGTAACTTAACACGCAGTCGGTAGGCCGTGCCGTGGCCCAGGCCGTTACTCACCGTCCTGCGCACCGCCGAGGCCCCGGTTCACTCCCGGGCCAGTACACAGGGGATCTCGGTTAGGATGGGGCTGAAGACCTTGGTCATCTCACACCGAGACTGATCGAGTTGTGTCCGGACGAGATCGTGCGACCGGCAGGGAGCAGATATGCCCAAAACAGCAGGCCCTATCACCATTGTGTGTTTTATTCTGTAAAGGGTTAGTGGTGAAATGCTGAACGCTTTCTAACTTCTTGAAGAAGTGTCACTGGGACAGGTTTCTGTCTAAGGACTTGATTCTTTGCCAATACCAGTGGCCGCGCGGTCTAAGGCGTAGGTCTGCGGTCGTTTGTTTGCTGGGATTCAGAATTCGAATCCCGCCGGTCGCATGAGTGTTTGTCTCGTGTGAGTGTTGTAGAGGAGGGCACCTTTTCGAGTCCCAGCCACAATATCTAGACCGTTGAGAGCTTTCTATAATATTCAACATTCCCTCCAGAAGAATGTCAGAATAAAACGTAATTCGACCAGGCAATGACGCCTTACTTCCACGCTGGTGCGCACCCAGAATTTTCTACTGAAACGAGGCGGGGGGGGTGGGGGTGGGGGGACTGACACTGAGGCTATATATAATTTATTTTTTATTGTACAATTACGTTACAAAAATCGTATATATAACTGTAACCTAACTGCAACCGCATTTCTATATCTAAATATGTTACTACATGTTCCGCTGGGCATGTAGCACGTATGGGGGAAAAAGAGAGGTGTATACAGGATTTTGGTGGGGAGACCTGACGGAAGGCGACCGCTTGGAAGACCCAGGCGTAGATGGGAGGATAATATTAAAATGGATATTCAAGAAGTGGGGTAGAGGGCATGGACTGGATTGAGCTGGCTCAGGATAGGGACAGGTGGCGATCTCTTGTGAATGCGGTAACGAACTTCCGGGTTCCATAAAATGCGGGGAATTTCTTGACTAGCTTAGAAATGGTCAGCTTCTCAAAAAGGCCCCTGCTCCATGGAGTTAGTTAGTTAGTTAGTTAGTTAGTTAGTTAGTTAGTTAGTTAGTTAGTTAGTTAGTTTACTGCATGTTCCATAACTCACTCGCCTAATTTAAATTAAAATATCCAACTTCTTGTTTTTTTTATTTTAACTAAAACACCATGAGTTCCTTATTTTATTTTTAAAAATCGAAACGTGTTAGTCGTCGGCCGATTTCAGTAGCTGATTTAAGCTGAAGAGTAAAACCGTAAAACGTTTAATATTATTGTGCCTACAAAATATGTTTTTTTTTTAATTTAGATGTAGGGGGACACAGTCGGGGCAGCCCCCCCCCCACGCCCCGGTTGCACTCCTGCTTCCACGTATTACTAAACTAATCACTCACCACGCAACCCACTACCAGACTCCGAATAATCTGAAGCACCGACAGTCATGTACAGTGAACCACAAGAAAGGAGACAAGATCATTCTAATGAATATGACAACAATAAGGCAGCAGAACACATAAAAGAAGCTCATTGTTTCTAATTAATTACAGGTCATGATATCACTCAATCCGCAAGGTCGTCTCAAAACCGGTGCCAAGAGATTTATTTTGTGTCGCTCAAAAACGCCTTAAACTTAAAGTTCTGTCTTGAATTGTAGAGACGAAACATGAACACCTAACCCTAATTTACAGCCCAACTCGGTTATAACATAATGAAAGGGAACCGAATGTTTGTGTCGTTATAAACGAGCGTTGTCCTAACCGAGGACAACGCTCGTTTATAACGACAATGAGGAATTAATTGGTACCATAGAAAATGTGACGTTATATATGACGCGTTGCTTAAACCGATGTCATTATAACCAGGGTTCGACTATATTTCCTTCAAGAACTGTCAGTCGGTGTACAATCGTCGCACAGAAATTAACTCTCTAAAGACGGAACGTATCTCTTTTATATAAGGGCTCAGTGCGTACCGCGCTGTAAACACTCTCCACTTTGGTTATAAAAACCAATCTCTTAATGTTTTATAAGGCAAAAGTTGCTGTTTGTTCTGAGATCCGTACAAAACACATAAACGCAATGTGGGCACCACGTAGAATTTTTTAATGTTAAACCTGGTGGTATGTAAAGTTACCGCTAGGCTTTAAAAGGTTAAGAAACAGTGAAGAAGAAGGATGGACTATCATGTTCAAAACTACATAAAACTCTGTAATTATATTTTATTAGCAATTGTCACGGTAACACATACGCCATATCTGAACAAGAAAAGAAAGCCTGGATCTGATGACTGGCTGGCGGTCGAATCCACTAAGATATGGCAGGCAGGGCGTGTTTAATTACCCTCCAGCTCTGTTGCGTGTTAACATATTCCATGATCTCTAATTTATTCCCGCGTGATTCTGCTCGATTTTCTTTAGCATGTCAAATTTTATGAAAGCAAACAGGTAAACACTTGGCTGTATTTGCCATGTTACAAACAAGGTTAACTTCTACACTATACGTTGAACGTCATCAATATATACGCGTGTGACGGCTGACGCACATGCGTTTCGCATGAAAATGTTTCATAGAATAACATTTCACTGAACCAATGAAACATGAAATAACGTTAGGGAAAAAGTTACACAATGACGGTAAACTTTTCCCTGTCAAAGCCATGAAGGTATACAGGATGAATAGAGGTAAAGCTCCACTCATTCTTAACCTCGGCGCTAGATGGTAATGAGTTGTCAACTTCATGCTTCGACCATTTTACCCCCAGGAAAGAACCCCAGGGCTGGCTGGGTCCCAGAGCCGATGTGGACGTTTCGGAGAAGAGAAACTCCCTTGTGCCTAAAGGAATTCGAGCCCCGGATCGTTCAGCCCTTTGATTAGTCCCTACGGCTTCCATTACACAAAGAAAACCAGTATAATTCCCATTATTAATCTAACCTCACATACACTCTTTGTGGAACAGGTTGAATTCGATTGGCGGGCCAAATGCTAGAAGGCCTTTTCTTTAAATCGAGGGCTTATTACCCTGATCACAAAAGCCGCGACTAAAGTCCATTTTAATATTATTCTTCCATCTATTTCTAAGCTTTATAAATGTCTTTTCCCAATTGTATTCCTTTTTCAACTGATTTTACGTACCAAGATCCACGGCGTCTTAAAACTCGGAATTAACTTCTGCAAGTACTGATATTAGAATTTTCGAAATAATTAAAAAATACGGATGGAAGGCCCCAGACCTTTATTCCACTGCACAAATTTTCTGACTTCTGAAAGATTTTAGGTTCTTACAGCTGTGTTCGTAAATATTCAGCTTTTCAGACGTTACGCTGCGTCGAGTTATTAACAGTTATCGACATTTCCAGGTGCGTCTTGCCTCCATCTTCAAGGTCGATTTTGAATATATGACCCTGAAGATACACGCAATAATCGTCCCCGAAACTTCGGTATCTAAAGCTAGACGCATCTTAAAAAATCCCAAATTTGAGTTTCGTATTTGCTCACTTGCCTAGTATTACACACCTTGTAAATTGCTGCATGACAAGTGTTATTCATATCAGAGTTTTAACCTTTTAAAGCCTAGCGGTAACTTTACATACCATCAGGTTTAATATTAAAAAATTTTACGTGGTGCCCACATTGCGTTTATGTGTTTTGTACGGATCTCAGAACAAACAGCAACTTTTGCCTTATAAAACATTAAGAGACTGGTTTTTATAACCGAAGTGGAGAGTGTTTACAGCGCGGTACGCACTGAGTTCTTATATAAAACAGATACGTTCCGCCTTTAAAGGCTTAACTACTGCTTGAATCCGGATTTGTTATTCCGCTGTCCATGCAGACGTGATAAATAAACGAGAAGCAATCTAAACACGGTTAACTAAGATCATGTAGCTCCTACGGTAATTCTCTGTGACCAAATGGGCGTCCTTGGTTGGAACAAGCAGGTTTACCTGAAGGTCAAGGCTTTCTCGTGAGTTGCAATAAATCACAACGGTAACATGGAATTCGACTCTGTTAGCAGCTGACAATGTATTTATGGCCGCTTAAAAACCGTTTGCATGAGAACGTAAGACACGAATATAAAAAAAAATACCTTCAGAATCGGTATGTTTTACATCCCTTGGCACTAAACCAGCGACCTGAGACAAAATCGAATCCATTAAGCAGAACAATGACCGTTGTGTGTACTTCTGAGATCATTCCTCTGAAAACTAACCTTCTGAAAGGGTGACTTAACTTTTAAAGCCTAGCGGTAACTTTACGTACCACCAGGTTTAACACTAAAAAATTCTACGTGGTGCCCACATTGCGTTTATGTGTTTTGTACGGATCTCAGAACAAACGGCAACTTTTGCCTTATAAAACATTAAGAGACTGGTTTTTATAACCGAAGTGGAGAGTGTTTACAGCGCGGTACGCACTGAGTCCTTATATAAAACAGATACGCTTCGTCTTTAAAGGGTTAACCATTATATAGCGTCGGTGGTACATAAATGAACGCGTACGGAGTATTGGTTTAATGAAATTGTAGACCCTGATCTGATACTGCCGATTGTCCGGCACTTCCGAATTTTGTGTGTGTGTGTGAGTGTATCCTAAAAGTCGCCAAAACATTAATACAGTAGAGGTAAAGCAATCCCATTACAAACCTAGAGAGGCCCTTAGGTTTCCAGGAGGTTGAGGCTCCCAGATTTTTACACGAATGACACATGAAGGTGGTAAGGTTGTCAGCCCTACGCACCGGCCGCCTTTACCACCCAGTAAATATTTCTCGTACACATTTCTGTTAGAGTCTGAGTCGACCCCAGGGCCATAGTGCGGTTGGAAGGATTATGTAAATGAAAAATTCTTATGAGACCACCGGCAATCGAACCCGCGACCTTCCGGCTTTTAGTGCAGTGCCTCAACCAACTGCGCCACCACGCGTCTCACAGTAATACAGTACTCTATATATAACACCAATGCATACACACAGTACTGTACACAACTGTCATTTTGCACGATCACTTTGTTCGGAAGCCATCATTAATTAGAATTTAATAAATTTCAGGTAAATATAATGAATCCATGATCAAGGTAGTGAAAACAGCAATACTCTAGCACTTGCATGCGAGTGTCAGCAAAGACTGAGCGCGCGTCCGCCACGTAGCGACCGCTTCGCTAATTAACAGTCAAAACCGCTAGTTTCACTTATTGCCATTGCTGACGGAAATTTTGGAAATAACAGATTTCGTCCGTTATTTCCGAAATCCGTACATAAGAGGTCCGTTAATTCGAGGTTCTACAGTCCCAACAGATGCAGACGAAACTGCTAGAAAAAAATCTGTCCTAGTGCTACGTACTTTTTCCGCCATATATCCCACGTGAACTGACCAGGGACTGATCGCGTAACCCCACGGTGAAAAGCAAGTGACTAAATTCCCGCGGCATGGCACGACATTGGATACATTTCCTGGGATGTTAACGATGTGTCGATAGGTGAAGCAGTCCACGAAAAGTGAACGTAAGAACCAATATATATTACTGGTTACATTCTAACACACAAGTATCTAAAGTTAAGAATAAACTTTCTAAAAATATGATAAATTTGTGAGTTTGCCAAACAATCAGACACAATTTTAACCCTTTAAAGACGAAGCATATCTGTTTTATATAAGAACTCAGTGCGTACCGCGCTGTAAACACTCTCCAATTCCGTTATAAAAACCAGTCTCTTAATGTTTTATAGGGCAACAGTTGCTGTTTGTTCTGAGATCCGTACAAAACACATAAACGCAGTGTGGGCACCACGTAGAATTTTTTAATGTTAAACATGGTGGTATGTAAAGTTACCGCTAGGCTTTTGTAAGACATTAATGCTACTGTCAGATACAAAACTTCGTTTTAAAAATACGCTTTTTGGCTTATAGTTTCGGCTCATAAAAGCGATCACCAGGCCACAGCAGAAACTATAAGCTGGGAAAATTCATGTGTTTTTGTAAGTACGAGATATCCTCTTTTACAGCAGTAAATATATTACAAATATATATAACAATCTTAATTTGGTTCATCCCGGTGTGTTATTCTAAATACCGTGATAATAAACACAGACACACGACAGTATATATATACTTTGCACACTACGTCATTTATTTTACGTTTGTGCCAGTATACTACATGTTTCGGCTCGGCCGAGCCATCGTCAGTTACATGTATAAATGTTAAAACTCGGATCCTTCATGACGTAACATAGAACAGCTTAAAAATAGTACAAAAGCATTAGCGAAACTTCACCACTTCACTGTTTTTGGCTGTAAAACCCTTCCAAGGAAAGCTGGCGTAACTTAACCCTAAGCTAATATTGATCCAACATCCATCGATACGTTGAGGGTTTTCTCGTAGAATAACATGTAGTATATTGGCACAGCCTTGGAATAAATGACGTAGTGTGCAAAAAATATATACATACTGTGGTGTGTCTGTGTTTATTATCACTCTATATAACAGTGTTTTACATAATATATTGCCAAAGTATAATATTAAAATTAATCAGACTTAACCTTTTAAAGCCTAGCGGTAACTTTACGTACCACCAGGTTTAACATTAAAAAATTCTACGTGGTGCTCGTATTGCGTTTATGTGTTTTGTACGGATCTCAGAACAAACAGCAACTTTTGCCTTATAACACATTAAGAGATTGGTTTTTATAACCGAAGAGGAGAGTGTTTACAGCGCGGTACGAACTGAGTCCCTATATAAAACAGATACGCTTCGTCTTTAAAGGGTTAATAAAGATAAATATACTAGTGTAATCACACATACACTACAGCGGTGGGCAAGGCAACTGCGGATAAAATAAATGCGAACTACTGCGTAGTTTGCGAAAACTTTGAGAGGATTCAGTTCATAAAGAATAATTAAACACTAAAGGCTGAAAGTCTGCAGATATGCCGGACACCATTACAAATAAACGTTGTTGTCGGGCATGTGACATCGTGTATTCAAGTATCAATTCAAAGACGTTTTGGAGAAACCAGCGCCTCCATATTCTTGATAGATACTGGAGGCTTCCAGTATTTTATAAAACGCCTGTAAACACTACAGGGTGTTACATCCTACAATACAGTATTTTTTTCAGTCCCTGCGGTGATAACTGTGCACTTTAAACCTTTACAAGTGTATGGTAGCCGCTCAAGACCAGTAGCCATCATGTAGGCTCTAATTGCATTGCAGGGTTGCTTGTTCGGCTGCCCCTCCCAGTGTTTCTGTTTTGTACTCTTTTAAGTCGCACGACACTGCGCAACCACTTCATTGGGCAAGCACAACAGTAAACAGGAATCCATCACGCACTTCACTGTTCGTAACATGGCTTCGCTGCGCATGATTCAGTTCTGTGCCACATTTCACTTTTCGTATATCGTGTTCTGCGGTTTCTAAGTCCGGGATTCCAACATCTACTCTTTGAAGATGAAAATTATCCTTAATTTTACATAAAAGAGTCACTTCGTACCGGGCAGTAAACACACTCCGTGTCGGTTATAAAAACCAGTCAGTTAATGTTGTATAGGGAAATAATCGCTGTTTGTTCTGAGATCCACACAAAACACATAAATACACTGCGTGTGCAGAACGTAGAATTTGTGAATGTTAAACCTGGTGGTACATATAGTAACCACTGGGCTTTAGAGGGTTAAATCTCTGTTACAAAAACCAATCACTTAATGCTGTATAGGGAAATAATCGCTGTTTGTTCTGAGATCCATACAAAACACATAAACACACTCTGTGGGCAGAACGTAGAATTTGTGAATGTTAAACCTGGTGGTACATATAGTAACCACTAAACTGGAAAGGCCTAATATTATCCATGTTATGGAAACTTCTTCACTAATTAATTTTGCACATGCGTTACAGATGGCGTAACTGTCTCGCATTGCGTTTTCCCCCAGCGTGCTATGATCCGTCAGCAGGGAATGTCTCCGTATCATAGGAACGACGACAATTCGCGTTTTCTCCGTGCCGCGGTTTTTTCCCGAGCGTGTCTGGAAACACCAAAACGTGCGGTCTTTCCCAAGACATCGGGTTTCACCAGAATGCGACAGGAAGTGCATAACGTAACCGGCAAATAAATTGATTTTGGATTCTAAACCACGCACGCAAGAGCAAAAGGCAAATACCTTCAGGTTTTCTTTCCCGCAGTCAAGCAAAAATACCTGTCTATTGGACCTCTGGACACTGAAGATGAAGGCACTACCATTTGGCCGAAACGGCCGGAGCTACTGACCGAGTACCACAGTTTCGGATTCTATAATAATTCAGTTCTCAGCGACACCACTGTGAACATTTATATCCCTCAAAAATGCTGCCGAAAACGCCAAAAGAAGGCTATTTCTAGAAAGTATGTGTTGGCTTGCGTCGAGAAAAATACTGAAACGTACCTCAAAACAAAAAAAAAAATTTAAACTCTATAAGCTGTACCTTTTCACGCATAAATGGCATCAGCAACGGAGCCTACTACAGAATTCGGAACCTTCTAAATAATAGCTTATCATCGGTCATTGGTTTAAAACGTGGCATATTTTGCTACCTGAGTACGGTAGGCTTGTACCGATACATGCCGAAGCTGCGTGTTTAACCCCCATATGGAAGTAATACGGTGCATTTGGTTGGTACAGTAAACTGAATACACTCAGCTAAAATCTTGTCAGGCATGACCCTACACCACATACTTATTTAGCTAATAAAAACCCACTTGATTAATTTTAAGTTACTTTCAATTCGATGCGTGTTTGCCTGTGAATCAGTCAGTTAACGTATAACGAATTTTATGACTGCCTGTAATAATCGTCTGATATCACGAACAGTTACGAGGCTGAATGTTGCCAGTAAATACTTCGTGTTACACATTGTGACTGTACTGGGCAAACACCTTGCAACATTTCTCGACAGAGTTGAGTAATTTACGGTAATATTGCGTCTACATAATGATAAACAGACGGCCTATTAATGTATATATAACAGCCTTCTACAAATAGACTGAAATGTATTTTCTTAAAGATATTTACTACCCTTAGAACTGCTTCATTGTTTGAAAAATATCACTGGTTATATATTACCAGCGCGTGATTGAAATAACAGCGTGTTTTTTTTCAAGAGGGTGTATCAGAATTTTGTATTGGGAGTTCTTTATGCTAGCCTTCATGGCTAAAAGGTAAAGCAGTCTCATTACAGGCCTGGACAGGCCCTTAGGGTTCCAGGAGGTTGAAGCTCCCAGATTTCTAGACAATCAGCACATGAAGGTGGTAAGGTTGTCAGCCCTACGCACCGGACGCCTTTACCGTCCAGGAAATATTCCTGGTACTCATTTCTGTTAGAGGCTGAGTCGACCCCAGGGCCATAGTGCAGCCGGAAGGATTATGTCAATGAAAAATTCCAATGACACCATCGGGAATCGAACCCGCGACCTTCCGCTTTGTAGTGCAGTGCCTCAACCAACTGCGCCACCCCTTCATGGGTGCTTTTGGTAAATGAAGTAAAATAAATTAAAATTTTTAACGTTCAAATCATCATTAGGGATATATCAACCATTTTGTATGAGATTGTCACGAAAAAACTAAATTTTACAGAAATATTCAAACGACGGTGAAATTCGGAAAAATAACTGTTAATTACTGATCAAAAAGAAATAAAAATACTGTCGAAAATAACTCTAATTTATTGTACAACAGTGTCTAGTCTACAACAGGCTACATGTTTCGGCATAAAGGGAACATCATCAGGTTTGATACAAGAAATAGGAAAAGCAGGTAAATGGCTTTTATTACTTTATGTGCTATCTCGACTTTAAATATAAAATATAAAATTATTTCTTCCCCAGCTGTATAACAGCCGCTGGTGGGCCGGGGCCCCCTCATTTTCGAGGCTTCACGATCACACTCAGACACACAACACACTCGGTAGGACTCCTCTGGACGGGTGATCAGCCCGACGCAGAGACATCTACTTGACAACACACGACACTCATGAGAGACAGACATCCATGCCCCCAGCGGGATTCGAGCCCACAATCTTAGAAAGTAAAGGCCGCAGACCCACGCCTTAGACCGCGCGGCCACTGGGACCGGCCATTTAAATTGTCAATAGTAGTAAGATATTTTGACGATATAGACAGCTGTACGGTCCAAGGAGTAAGTCTGAAGCCGCTTCATTGCTGGGCTCGTGGGTTCGAATCCCGCTGACAGCACTGATGTTCGTCTCTTGTGTTTGTTGTGTGTTGTGTATGTAGCGGCCACTGCGACGAGCTGATCACGCGTTTAGATTAATTCTACCGGGTGTGTGCGTGTGTGTGTGTGTGTGTGTGTGTGTGTGAGTGATCTGAAAACCTGAACAATGAGGCGATATAGGCCCGAGTTGGACTGTTGCGCCAGAAAAAATAACACATCTTTAAGCATATGTGAGCTAAGAGTCGAGAAGAATGAGATAGGCGGGCCATGTAGCACGTATAGGGGAAAAGAGACGTGCATACAGTGTTTTGGTGGGGAGACCCGAGGGAAAGCGACCATTTGGGACACCCAGGCGTAGATGGGAGGATGATATTAAAATGGATATTCAAGAAGTGGGATGGGGGGCCATGGACTGGATTGAGCTGGCTCAGGATAGGGACAGGTGGTGGGCTCTTGTGAATGCGGTCACGAACCGCCGAGTTCCATAAATTGTGGGTAATTTCTTGACTATCTGAGAAACGGTTAGCTTCTCAAGAAGGCCTCTGCTGCATGGAGTTAGTCAGTTAGTCAGTTAGTTAGTTTGTTAGTTAGTAAGCTAAGATTAAAGTACGTGCTAAGACCCATTTACCTTCTTTTGTATTTTTATATGCAGCCTAATGATGGCCTTTTTGGGCCGAAACACGTAGCCTGTTTTAAAGAGGCCACTGTTTCACAATGAATTACATTTGTACTTAATGGTGTTCTTATTAGGCAATAGTTATCTATGAAACAAAACGTAACTTCGTTCATTAAAAATAAAGGATATTTTACGTGAATTCTTGTGTGCGTTTCTGCATGTCTAGAGCTTGACGTGCTAAAAATTTAAAGAAGTGCAAAAAAAATGCTTTAAACAGACGTTGTAAAATTACATAAAAGAAACATTTTACGAGCAATACAATATTTCTGTTAGTCTCGCATTTCTAAAGACAATTAAACAAAGAGTTTTTATGTTCTGCCATCTCTTAACTCGACAGCCTTTAGATTCATCCGCGAAATAAAACTAAGGCAACAAAACAGCGAATACGCCAGACCTGTTAGGTTAAGCGTCAAGTTTTTAACACGTTAAATCTCTTTTTTAGGAATCCAGAATTGAAAGAGGAAGTAAAAGGCTATGAATATTGTTACGGCTTTACCAACTTTCGGTTTGTTAGACTGTCAGATGTATTTTGATGTTCCACAGACTCCCAACACAAAACTAACATATGGTGAAACACTGAGGAACATGACTGCACAAACTGCTTTGTAATATTTATCTTAACCATAAACAAGTCTACGGATATAAATACACTTTCCAATACCGAACACACACAACGAAACTCATTTCGCAACACAAATGTAAAGCATATACTCATAAACTTTAACAGATAAGATATTACGTAACAATGAAGCAGCAGCAATATTTGAGGGGCATTCCGTAGTTCAGCACGCCATATCGGGCCTGGGATTGGATCTTGCTGATGGTATAAATTGATGTACCTTTCTGTCATTGTTGATTGTATTTTCAAAGGATTGTTGTTAAGAAAAATAATAGAAATATCAATGCAAGCCACATTAAACTTAATTAAATTTTAGGGGACAAATTTCTTTATGTCAGAAAATAGAATTATGAATATTAAGAGAAGAAGAATTTTTTTCAGAATCCAGAAACTAAAATTTCTGAGACAATCAGAAGAAAAATGACTACGTTTCTTCGAGCATGTAAAATAAATAAGTATTCCGAAAAGGGTTCCTTCGAGCATCTAAAATAAATAAGTATTCCGAAAAGGGTTTCTTCGAGCATCTAAAATAAATAAGTATTCCGAAAAGGGTTTCTTCGAGCATCTAAAATAAATAAGTATTCTGAAAAGCAATTAGATTTAAAACTTAAAGGAAACCCCAGAGCGATATTTTTCAGGCACGTACACTGTCGACAGCTTTGGTTTTTGTAACTGGTACGGAGTGTTTACTGCGCGGTACGGAGTGAACGTACATACGTACAGGTTAATCTTATCCTTTAACGTGACAATAAAGAAATGAATCCCTCACAGATATGTATCTTTTCAGACATTTTGAATTTACGAAGGAATTTAGGCCGCTGAAAGTGGAAATTGTGTTTTTTTTTAGAAGTTCTTGCACTGTATATACATACTATATAGCCAAGAATATTTACTTGTTTTATAGCCATTACTTGATGCTGTTCCAAGTTATTAATGTATACAGCAGTGAGATGTGATTTAAATTGTGTAGCCGACAAGGATTTGCGTAGACAATGAAGTCAGAATAAGGAAGGGGTAAAGTTGAACAAAAATGTTATTAATTATAAAAGGAATGAACAGAATGAGGGGAAGGGGAAGATATAAAATATCTTAAATATGAAAGACTCATTTGTTTTTTTTTAGCACGAGCAAGGGAGATGGAAGTTAATTAATTAAAAAAGAAGCACCCCTCACAGTTGCCTCATTGATTTTTGCCTTACTATTCGTTCGTCATATAAAGTATTTAACGTCCTTTTTGTCCTGGCTTAGTCTTGGGGTTGTTTCATGTTTTTATATTTAATAAAGTATTATTAAGACATGTTACAGTATATATATACACACAGACCAAATTGGACAGCTGTAATGAAGTTTGTACAAACAGACATCTGCAGATTACAGTGTATATGGCTAGAAAGAGTCAGAAGTGTTGATCCTTATTAAAAAAAAGAAGTGGGCAGAGACAATGAATAAAACGGTTAATTAAGACAAATATTTACTCAAAAAATTATTGTGGTATTTTTGCAAGAAACAAATAAATAACTCGTAATGAATACGCTGTTGGAGCCCCCTCATTGTAATCCTCTGCGAAATGCATGAACGGACTGCATTGAAATTCGCGACTTAAAAGTTGTTTAGTATGTTTCCTTTTCATTCCTATCTTTCCAGTGTAACATCTTCCCTATATGAACGTCATAGCGAGCATAAGCCTTTTTCTTAAATTCCGATCACCAAATTAACCTTTATCCTGCTAATGTGGAATATATGGTGAGCTGCTAATAATGCTAGCACCACTAATGTGTAATATTTGGTGACCTACATTTGGCAACGCTGAAAGAAGCCTCTTTGTCTCTCTATCTCTGCACAATGTCTCAACACTGAATCAATGGTGAAAGACGTCCTATGTCATATCTATGTGCACACACGACCTAGTTGGTATATATATATACACACACACGTCCTTAAGATGTATAAATCTTATGTTAAAACACTTTAAAAGAGACAGTCTACTACTACTACTACTGCTGCTGCTACTACTACTACTACTACTACTACTACTACTACTACTACTGACGAGTTATACGTCAAATTGCGGAGGGACATATTTATCCTTTTCGTGCTTGTACCTCTATTCCTTTCTCCCGTCTTTTCTGGTATTCCATTTCATTCATCTGGTCTATGCCCATTTCAATCTCCGTAATTTATTAACAGCAGCAAATAGCTGGATTTTCCTAGAATCCCAACAACGGCGCTAAAATCCAGTGTCGAATTTTCCCAGAATGTCCTTTCGTCACTAATCCACTCGTACCCTAGCAACGGCACTGTGGGGGGATTAAGTGGAGCCTGACAGGCACTGTCATTTCTATACAAATATTTACATTGTTACTTTCTTAAAAACGAAATATTTGTCTCTCTTTGTAATATACTGTTATCAAAACCGTTTGCTTTTATCTGCGCCAAATGAACAGTAGTAAAACTATGGGATATAAAATCGCAAAGAATGTACAGCAAATCCAAAATGAAGGGAACAACCCTATCATAGAAATTTCTGGTTTTAGAATAAATGTGGACATCTTTCTTCATGAAGCTAATACAGAAAAAATGCCAGCATATCTATGTGAAACTCGAAACTTTGCGAAACGCCTCTTAAACAGCGGTCTTACAAAAAAATGCAGTCTGTGTATCTAATACTGCCGCATACGAGGTAACTTCAAATAAGTTCCATGATATATTTTTTAAATAAACATAGAACAGGGACTCACGTCACTGTGATGTCGTGGGTCCTGACCTGCATGATGACAGCATGAATGTTCGGCACGTCGTCATCATCATCATCATCATCATCATCATCATCATCATCATCACTACTACAGCTCTTGGTGGGTTTTGACTTCTTTATATTCGGCACTTACCTGAAATAAAGAAAATCAATATAACATTCACAAATAAGTCATATCGTTTTGAACTATGAAATTAACAACGTAGGAACAAGACGTATGAAACACTGTGTGCTTCACGCTTGAAGAACTTGTTTCCTATCAGTTGGCAGCACGATTTTTTAACAAATCCCAAAACGTTTGTAAAGAAAATGTTTCCATCTTGTACGAGTTTCTTTTTCTGCAAATAATTCTGCCTACGGGCACAAATCGAACTTCATACCATATAAATACGATAATATTTCAAATTTATTAATTAAAATATTAATGTAATTCTAGCTTAAAAGTTTCTATAAAGAGGTGTATATAAGGGGCATCATAACAAAGCTCTGGGAGTACATTTCGGGGGAAGAACCGTTGCTCTTGCCCTCACCGTATTGATACACGATGTCATTTTAGTTTCATTTAAAACTTTGGCAACACTGAGCACACCCTCCTTCATACAGTGTAAATAGAGGTCTTCCTCCTTTGGGATGTTACGCGGAGATATTAGCCGTTGGTTACCGACGTTTCAGGAGAGCCTATTGGTCCAATCTTCAAAGGCGAAACAGTCCAGAACTATTGGTCCCATCTTCTAAGTTCATACTGTCTAAAATTGCTTGACGTTTGAAAATTAGGCCGATAAGCCGTCTTTAAACGTCTGTAACAATTTACATCAGAGAACAGTCAAGGTCTAGGGTACACTGCTGCGGAAACCTGAAGGCTCACGCAGTTAGAGGCAGTTGATGAAATCAGCAGTTTTGTTACGTGTTCGGAAAGCAACATTTTTCCGACGGTGATCGACATACTAATAGTAACTGAATAGTGCATTGCAGTGCCGGTTAATGATGCCATACGCTGGGACTATCCTAAGAACATGAGATTTCGATTTGGTTTCTATACAGATAAAAGACGGATTGGCGACAGACGGGCAACCCAACGCAAGAATAACGCCCCGCTTAGATCACTTACAAAAAACACAATATAAGGACATTCAATGTTAATAAAGGCAACCTTAATCTGCAGAGATTTTAAAAAAAATTATTTTATTTGTGACTCACTAGAATATTGTAAAATTGAGACATCAGATAGTAGAAGACCTCTCACTTTTACATTTTTCCAACAGTGGCATGTAGATGACTGCATGCAGTCGAAACATGTAACCTAATTTTCTAATAAACATCTAAACAAAGTTTTGATGATTGTACGTCTTATATTGAACAATGATCCGGTATCACAACGTTATACATAATATAAAGCTTCCAGTAGCTAGTCAAGCTAAATCATAAATCAATATAAAAATGTCAAAAGCAAAATTTTAATCTACATAGACTAAAAAAATTATTTTATTTTTGACTCACTAGAATATTGTAAAATTTAGAACTCTCAATTAGCAGAAAAACTTTTCCTTTTACATTTTTACAACAACGGCCTGAATATGACTGTATGCCGTCGAAACATATAGTCAAATTTTATAATAAATATCTAAACAAAGTTGTGGTGACAGTAGGTCTTATACTGCATAATGATTAATAATTATATTTTGTATACTGATAGAACTTTCAGTTAGAATGCTCGATCTTGAACCAGGATTTGAGTCGTTGCCTTCATGAATACAAGAAAACACACCAACTCTGAAACAAACCTTTCACTAAGTTACAAAATTCTGCTGTTATAGTAATAATTTTGCATCGAATCTATATACTTTAACGGAAAAAATAGTCTGATGACAACTAAAGAACTACTGCTAGCCTGGGACACTGAATATATTGTCATACGTCTGATTACCATAGCAACAAAAATGACCCTCAAACCGACAATCAATCAAACTTCATTACATGCGAGGAAAAAGTAATGATACGTCTAACTAAAATACAGCTGTTTCTTGCGTTGGGTTGAGGTAAAATACAGACATTTAAAATACTCCCCCTTCGACAACTAAACAAGGGTTCCACAAAACGCAGTTCAAAGACATAAGATAGTACAGTACCAACCAAAATGTTAGTATCACAGAAGGTTATCAGTTTATATAGACATACTTAGGTGAATTTCTTCAAAAGAAATGTGGTGTCAGAGAAGGACATGATCGATCAGGCTGGTTTATCTGAAATGCATTAAACTTACACTTGACATGAGCTGGATTGGAATTTCGAAACAATCACTTTCTACCGTAATCGACGGTTTACGTGTTTCTACTCAGTGTAACTAGAACAACAATGGGATACCTTTTAGACTCGCCTACAAACATTTCCTTAAAAGTCCTTTCCAATTCATAATTTACCAGTCACCTACGACGCCGTCGTAAAATTAAGTAAAAGAATGAATTAATTACGGACAGAAAGAATTACATACTTCAGGGCCGCATAAATACCGGGCTACCAGGAACCAGTATTAACCTTTTAAAGCCTACTGGCAACTTTACATACCCCCAGGTTTAACATTAAAAACTTCTACGTGGTGCCCACATTGCGTTTATGTGTTTTGTACAAATCTCAGAACAAACAGCAACTTTTGCCTTATAAAACATTAAGAGACTGGTTTTTATAACCGAAGTGGAGAGTGTTTACAGCGCGGTACGCACTGAGCCCTTATATAAAACAGATACGCTTCGTCTTTAAAGGGTTAATCCGCCCCTGCGTTAGGTCTTATAGATCTTTTGTATTTACTGTTTACACAGACGTGAGATACTAAACTTCCAGTAGGAACTGTACACCTATATTTTTCTATAGCAAAATATTCTCCTTTTTATTTTATTTTATGCTATTGGGGTGGAATTTTTTGGAGCTTGGAGGGAGGGGTGTACGTTGCAACTGCATGGAACAGATACGAGGGGTCGCTTTTACACCCACCCCTTATTGCATTTTATTTACTTTTTTAGGTGACGTTCCAGAATCTGCTCTTTTAAAACACTTCTCTTTGTGTGCTGTCGATTTGAAAGCTGAATCATGATGCTACTAGATGAAGTTTCACAGTGATACAGTGGCAACAATACAATGGCCTGGTATAAGTGGGATGCAGACTGGTGGCCCGAGGGTATACTGCTGCAGCGCAATGTGAAGAACTTACGCTGGGCTAATACTGCAGGAAAATCTCAGTGCAGGAGCGGGGTGTGACATTTGAGAGCTGTGTGCCGTAGACCACTTCGCATTTAAAGTCACGATCTTAGCTCTGCTGCCTGATTTTAAGAACTTTATGCCCCTTCTCCGTATCATATACGCACTTTTAAGTATTTTAATTTAAATTTGTAATGTACGTAACTTTTGATTCTCAAACACTATAGTAAATTTTTTATTATACCAGTTAAATGTGTTTAATGTAAAATGACAAGCGTCACTTTTAAAATTTAACTGAAATAAAATTATAGCCTACTGCAAGTTACATAATAATAATAAATAAATAAATTTAATTATAAATATTTATTATTATTATTGCTATTTTGTTGTTACGCCTGATAACACGTTTATTATATTCTAATTTTCTTTTGTGTGAAATAATAATAATAATAATAATTTTCTGCACGTGCTGAATATTCAGCTGCAAAGCAACTTACTGAAAAAGCAAAATAAAATAAGAACACGACAGTTACATTATACTAGAAAGAAGGCATGAAAAAAATAAAAGATATTAATATAAATTTAGTACAGAAATTTTCTTTCCTTAAATATGTAAATCATGCTATAAGAAAGTTAAGACTGTATACACAAGTATGTATATATGTAGGTCTGCATGTATGTGCATGTATGTACTTATATATAAATGCATCTACGTATGTATGTGTGTATATATATATGTATGTATGTAGATATCCTTTCTCTGGTATTTACACCATGCTAGCCTATGGTTTCTCCCTGTCAATATTATTTGTCCTAACACAAAGTAAGAATCAGCATAGTATGGCGGTAACATCCTACATTTATATACGGTGCGCATCCTATTCTAATCTAGAAGGGGGCGCTGCTTATCCTGAATGGTTTTCCTTAGTGTCCCTACCTTAATGCCTTCAAACAAGTGCCGAGACAGAATCGCGATTAAACAGAGGTCACTTTGTTCTAAATCCTTTCCTTTTCAGTATTTATCAGCATATTATCGATAGCGTTCAGGCGCATATTTTAACCCGAGACCTATGAAAGACGATGTAGAAGTATCAAACACTCAACCGCCATATTCGATTTAAAAGAATTTAACATTTTAAAGCCTAGCGGTAACCAGGTTGAAGATTAAAAAAATTCTACGTGGTGCCCACATTGCGTTTATGTGTTTTGTACGGATCTCAGAACAAACAGCAACTTTTGCCTTATAAAACATTAAGAGACTGGTTTTCATAACCGAAGTAAAGAGTGTTTACAGCGCGGTACGCACTGAGTCCTTGTATAAAACAGATATGCTTCGTCTTTAAAGGGTTAATTCGGTGGACCAGAGACCTTGACACTGATAGTTGCTCAGCTGGGCAGAATGATCCCCCCATTGTAAGACGAATATGGAAGCCATAGACTCTTTACAGTGTTCAACCCCATCCTGAGTCCAAACTATCAACTCCATACCCTCATATATCAACTACAGTCTATTGCAATCGCCTTCCATCTGCGAATAATCCACAAGCAATCCATTTTTTCTCGATCGTCCTACGAAAATTACGTATGCATTTCTCACTTCCTCATTTGTGCTACATGCCCCAGCCATCTCAACCTCCATAAGTTCACTACCCTAACAATAACAGCATTGTAAAGTTGGAATCTGCAGTTGATTAAGTTTTCACATGCATTCTTAGTACCCTGAATAATACCAGCACGTGGTTAAGATCTGAATCAGCAGCATGTTGCAAAGATTTATCTATAATGGAGGAAAACACCAGCTTGCCATATGTGATGAGTCTTGCATTCAGCATGTATATTTCGTATCTGACTCCACCTCTTTCCATGGTCAAAGAGAGGGGGGCAATTTCCATGAAGACTATTGAAATAACTATTGAATAGCCAGGGAGTGGTAATAGGCTATTTCTATAGATCGGTTTATCCCTAGCTTACACACTGACAATATAGAACCCACTATAGAAACAACAAAAAATAGTCTTCGACTAGGATTAAAAAAACAAGTGGAGTTCTCCGACAGTTCGCTTGAAATTACAGAGACTTTTTTGTATGACGCAATCGAAAGCCGTCACCAAATAATAATGGTTTCAATACTCTATTGTCATCGGTTTGAAAACGTCTTCCAAATTCAAACATGCCGCATCCCAAAGCATGTCTTTTTTTAACTATAGGATTAAAAAAAAGTGTTACCGGAGCTAACACTTTCAAAGGTGCCGACCTCATCTTCGATTTTCATTTGAATACTCAGTGCCAAAGTAACTTGCATTCCCAATTTAAATTATACCTTCGAATCCTCTCAGAACACTGTAAAACAGGAGCGGATGATTTGTTTTATCTACTCTCCAAATACAGGCGGCTACTGCAGTGTTTCTCCCGTAGCCTGCGCCAAGGCGTCATAAATTCTTTCAAGTCACGTCGTTCCATAGGAAGAATAATGAATCATATTTCATCCACAGACCTATCACTACACAAGGACTCATTTCATCTTATTTTCTGAGTTACACAAAATTGAATACACTACTTTTTTCTCTTATATTTATGTTTATGTGTACACAGGACTAGTAAAAGGCAGGGGCTCAAAAATCCCGGGGGGGGGGGGGCAGTTCGCCCGGGACACTCAATTTTTTATACTGGGCCTAATATTTGTGGGTCATCAGCATGGGGTTTGCTTCATGTCACCATTCTGAAGTCTAGAATTTTGAGGTGATTCTTAAATTTTTTTAAAACTTTTTCACCCCTGGGATCAAGGTTATCACAATTGATACAGATGCATGGAGTCCCACCGTTGAGGGAGGTGGAGTGCGGTCCCAAAAACTCCCCTTGTTTTTCAGATTTTTCTCAAAAATATTTTTATGTATGCTCTCTCCATATTTTCAGTCGAGAAACAAGCGCAGGTGCTGCACCTAACATATTTTTTTTCGATTTCGCAAAGAAACGTCTTAAATCCGCCAGGCCTGTAGGTTTGTAAAATCCCATGACTCTTTTATTAAATATCTGTAAGCTTCGATGTCTTAAAAAAAATCAATTAATGACATTAAATAAAACAATTAGTCGCATTCTTTCATAGATGCACAGAAACGCAAAAATTCACTCTGCTGGAAGAAGGTAGAATATTTGAATGTTAAACCTGGCGGAACAGACATTAATTACCGAATATTTAAGGGTTAAAACTGTATACATCATTACCCTACGTATCGGCAACCTGCAGCGGATTGTCAACAAATATTTACTCTTTTGTGTATTGGCTTGTGGAATAGGAAGCTTTGTACACCTCCGTCCATTGGGATCCTAAAAACACCTAGCTATAATTCTACCAAAATCTATATTTATCTGCAATCAACACTGGAAGTTAAAATAAAATTTAGCTCTGTATTTTTAAAAAGTATAACAATTTTGCCTAGTACATTCAGCTAGTCAAATAAACTTCTCCTCAAATGCTTTCCTTCACTCACCACTAACAATTTGCAAATTTTCTGAACGGTTTGTATCATTGCCACGCCTTTACTCCTTCGCACATTATCTAACAATGATAAAGAACATCCATACACCTACTGAGTGGAAAAATCTATAGACACGAACCTAAAAAAAACTTTGGGTTATTTAGAGAAGAAAGATGAAATGTTTCAAAGAAAAACATTCAGGTTCTGAATACTACCATACGTATCTTAGTTATTTAACTTTGCCGTTTATCCTTTCATGATTTGTGTATCAGTTCATATACAATAAAACGCTGCAAGGTAGGCCTGTATAGTGCAACAAACCGTTATAGACATTCACCAAGAAAATGCTTCTAATTTACATGGAGTTTTAAGCGGATAGGTTACGAGTGACTTATGAAAATCACAATTACTCCATTTCCATTTTACAGAATATAAATCCGGTCTGTTGATCCTGAAGGGCAGGTAGTGGGTAACTTGTTACATATCACACCCACAGTCTGCCTTACTCACACAGTGGCCCACAAGGTGGCGTGGTGCTGTAGATTTTGAGATCTGACTTACTTCTTTGATGAAATAACTACCAAATTCCTCTTATAAGGGTTTTCTATTTTGTATCACCTTATGCTGCACAAGACAAAGATAAACAGAATTATTGTTTGCGTACACACTTACAAACAATTTAAAAAAAAAACGAAAATAAAATTAGGTTTTTATAGCGCGTTTAAATTCATACGAAAAGAAATAATCCAAAGTTCGTCCACGAACTGTGCATAAAGTTTATGTTTTTATAAAATCTTAAAATTATTACTGTACTTTGTCCGAATCATATGTAGCTACGTTAGAGTTATGTGAATCCATCATGTTGATATAAAAAAATACTTCTAGTGCAAGCAAAATGTGGTTTGTTATTGTAAAGTTTGCATTATTGTACTATTGTATTTATATAAGTATCTATTTACTTATTTGTACTTTATTTTTGTAAGTATATATACACTTATTTATACTTTATTTATGTAAGTATAGACATACTTATATATACTTTATTTACGTCAGTATATATATACTATATTTATATAAGTATATATATACTTATATATAAGTTCGTATTATTGTATTATTGTAAAGTTTGTATGTAAATTTTTTATTATTTCAATAGAAAGAGTCCGTCCGACAGGGAATTGCTACAAAACTTAATGTACCTTGCAGTTAATTACAGCACAGCGCCTAAACCTCTGTCATGATCCGAATCTGATTTAACAAATTATCACATTGCACATATTCCTAATATAAACCTAACGTAACTTACCCCCAGTGACACCACTAAGTGCACGAACTAAACACAGTAACCATAAGTTAGACGTACACAGTTATTAATAACAATTTTTTGCACTGGCGTTTACATCAATTTCCCTTCAGTTTACTCTCTGTTCTCGCTCCACAACAATTCATCACCCTGGAGTTATCGTGTACATCCATTCTATGCGGTTCGAAGTGTCACATAGAGGGTAGATGATACCTGAATGCTATGATGGTTTGGCGAGGTTTTAACTAATGGCGGACGATTATGGACTGATCGCTGGCAGCCTAACTAACGCCAACACCAGCAACACTGAGGGGGAATTTCAGCAGATCAAATTGTAAATATGAGTAACAGCATGAAACATACTGATTTCGTGATATAATTTCTACAACATGAACCGAACTATTTATCTTACAGACTTACGTGGGGACATTGCTGGGAAGGTGTGTGTGTGTGTGTGTTTTCTTTACTTGTTTCCAAACTGAGAAACTGAATAATGAAGCATCTAAATACGCAGCAACCTATTCTCATGAAAACGAACATTTAACGTCTAACTACTTGTCCTATACATCCCCCCCCCCCCCCGCATTTTACGGAACCCGGAGGTTCATTACCGCATTCACAAGAGCCCGCCACCTGTCCCTATTCTGAGCAAGCTCAATCCAGTCCATGTCCCATCCCACTTCTTGAAAATCCATTTTAATATTATCCTCCCATCTATGCCTGGGTCTTCCAAGTGGTCGTCTTCCCTTAGGTCTCCCCACCAAAATCCTAAATGCAACTCTCTTTTATCCCAGATACATACAAGATTAAACTAATAACAAAGGAGTGAAGACTAAAATTCATGATATATATATATATGTATAAATAGTCCTTCACATAACGCCATTGGAAAAAATTCGATCGGGCTAAGTCCGGTGACCTAAGAGGCCGGATAATTCGCGCTCCTTTGCCGATACATCCGGCAGAAATCGTGTGATTAAGGTGGCTCCTCACCTCGTCTACCACGCCTAAAACAATGATCTTCAGCAGTTGAAAACCCGCATAAGGAATTCTGTTGCTATGGTAACCCATAGCATGCTTCAAAGCACGTGGACAGAGGTCGAATATCGTCTGGATATTTGTCGTGCCATCACGTGTCTCCAAACTGGAATGTACTAAGGTAAGTGGTACTGGGAAAAATAATTTCAGAGTTTTCCAGTTAATAGTGTAAAGCGGACATCTGTATAATTAACAGATTTTTAGGTACAAATTCTTCTTTTTGGATATATATCTTCCGGACACCCGGTATATAATGTAGTTACATAATTAAGAATAAGATGGAAGGTCTAATTGGCTATGTGTATGGTCAAACTGAGGGTTGTTCTAAACACTGTGACGAAACTTCCGTTTTCGTACACACATGAAATGTTTTGACCAGTTGCTTCAAAATCAACATGCGCCTTGCAAATACTTAGCACAGGGTGCAGAAATTTTCCAAAAATCTAGGGGCCAACTCAGATTTCTAGGCGTCCGAAGGACACGTTTCATAATAAGGATCCATATACATTAGGCGCCTCCGCACAAAATTTAGTCGCTCGGGCGATATGGTGCCCGGGATTGGTGCACCCCTGACTTCGCATTTTTAAAATTTACAGAATTATACAGGGTATACACAAAAGAATGGTGCGGTTTCAAAAGTTAACAAGAAACTTATTTCTCACCTTACACGGGCACAACTTACACCGTCAGCAGAGGCAACTGTCCAAGTTTCTCATGCGTTAATCACAATCCTTCAATGTGTGCACCCTGGGTCACACGACACACATTCGCACGGTAATCAAATTCATCCCAGACTCGGTGTAGCATGTCCGCTGTAATGGTCTGCAGTGCATACGTTATCCGATCACAAAGTTCCTTGAGGGACATGGGCAATGGTGGTACGTAAACGCTGTCTTTAACGAACCCCCAAAGAAAGATATCACGCTGCACTGTAATCACAGATTTGGACACCTCAAAAGGAAGCACACAGAACGCCTTCTCCTGCTGCGACGCCATCTTGGAAACTGGCCCCGCGGTCCCGCAGTAAGCATGAGAAGCGAACTGCTGGTAGCGCATGAGAAACTTGGACAGTTGCCGCTGCTGACGGTGTACGTTGTGCCCGTGTAAGGTGAGAAATAAATTTCTCGTTAACTTTTGAAACCGCACCATTCTTTTGTGTATACCCTGTATCTTTTGGTAGTGGACATGTTTGTTAAATTTGGTCTTTTACTTTAACATTGTGGTCTTATGAGTTATGACACCGGGCAGTCTGGTATGTGGACACTTTTTTGTCAGTGAATACCAAACGTTATACATCACCAGTTTAAAAAATATTTCTATAAACCTCCAGGTTATAACGCCAAAGAATTAGTGCTACAAGCTGTTGGAACCTTGTGGAACATTTTACATAAAAAGGCACTACAAAGTAATGCAAAGTAAATTTTCTACTTTGCCCGCAACGAAGGAATATAGGGGGAGCAGAGGTACATATCCACCTCGGCATTCAATGGATTCGTGCGTTCAACCTCACGCCCCGACCGCTTTACCCCCCGGGAAGAATCCTAGTACCCACTGAATACGAAGCTGGCCAAGGCCCTAAAAATGACCTGGAGGTTTGGAGAGCACAAAAAAATTATAGGCTCTCATAGGACTCGAGACCCGGACTGCCCAGCCTGTAGCCTAGTCCCTCTACCGCCTACACCACCCCGGCTCGCCCTATAACAATTGTGCTACACGCTAATAGGTGTGAAATATATGCAGTGACGTTTACACACAGTCGATGCACAAAATTGCCCCTCAACCAAACCCTAACGTACTACAGAATTTTACTGCCGTAAGGTAGATTCAGAACAGTGAACAATTCACTGTAAATATTCACACAGTGGCCACAGCATTGTCAGAGTAGCCAGCAAGTGTAGAGCAAGCAGTATAGAGTAACACTGCAGTAGCGGTAATAACAGTGAACACTAACCTCGATGTTATGTCGCTGTTTCACATGAATAACAGCGATTATGGTGACTATATCATCATGATGATATGCAGCACGCGAGGTCTGCCAAATTCAACGGCCACCAGAGCAACCACTTTGAGGTTATGGATGAATAAAAGAGAATGGTGGTTGAGGATGTATATTGGTGTGTATATGTAACATTATGGAATATGAATCAATACGTCTGTCCTCCAGCAGCCAAGCACGTATGTTTCTGTATTTGGCCAAATGGTGATTCTCCAGAACAAATTTCCACAACTTTGCTAATAAAGGCGTTAAAAAAATTGTTTTATAAGCCGATACGACACGGTGAGGGAAAACAAAAGTTACAGTTAGGAAATTATGTCAGAAAAATTTAGTCCATGCTAAGTCCATATTCAGCTATGGCTAACTCTTTTACGCGTGATGGTTACTGTATGTACCACCAGGATTTAACTGTAAAAAAAATTCTACATGCCGCCCACAGAGTGCATTCATATTCTCTACATTTTTCAGGAAAACGGTGGTTTTATCTACACAGAATTAACTGACTTGTTTTTATAACCGAGACGGAGTGTGCTTACTGCGCGGTACGAATTGAATATTTAAATATAATCAAATTTAATCGTAGTTCTTAATACATTAACCCTTTAAAGACGAAGCGTATGTTTTATATAAGAACTCAGTGCGTACCGCGCTGTAAACACTCTCCACTTCGGTTATAAAAACCAATCTCTTAATGTTTTATAAGGCAAAAATTGCTGTTTCTTCTGAGATCCGTACAAAACACATAAACGCAATGTGGGCACCACGTAGAATTTTTTAATGTTAAACCGGGTGGTACGTAAAGTTACCGCTAGGCTTTAAAAAGGTAATTAACATAAAGACAACGGTCCTGGATAGATCAAACAAACGAAAGAAATATTTGCTATTGTATTTAAAATCGCAGTGAAGTGTTTTCCTAGTCTACAGAGAACAAAGCATTGGCAGCCTCGGTACTGCCACCAATATTTCGGCTGTTTCTAGTCATCGTCTTTCCTATAAGAATCAACTGAAAAGTACTTTTCTATTCAATGCTCTCCGATTTCAACAAACTATTGCTTTTTGGAAGGTTCCAAGGTTTTGTCTGTTTGTCCTAGTAGGAGCAACATGTAGATGAAGATGAGTATGGGGAATTTATGGAATGACACTGACAAGGGAAAACCGAAGTGCTCGGAAAAAACCACATCTTTCTACCACCACTGTTCTCACACGGAATAACTAGGAAATGAACCCGGGACCCCTCAGTGACAGGCCGGTAACGAACAGCCTGAGACATGGCAGGGCTCTTAGAGACTAAGATAAACCTAAATTGTATTTAATGATACAGCTCGTACCGCGTGGTAAATATATGCGGTCTCGGTTATAGAAACCAATGCATTAATTCTGTGTAGCGAAATAATGTCTGCTAGACTAAGAATCATATGTGACACGTAAATACAGTCTGTGGCAAAATGTAGTATTAAAGTTTGTGGTACATGTATTTATCAATAGTTTTCACTGGGTTATAACCATTAGATAAGTCAACGATCCGCCAGTGAAATTTCTACATTCATATTACTTTTTGTGGTTAGTTTGTTTCTACATTGACTGTAAATTTTTTGCGAGATGTCACAGATTTATACATCACACCGTTTGTGTTAAATTACACACCACCGACAGAATTACATGTCGATTGTAATTTATATTTCACATCACTTGTGAGACAACGCAAAAAAATTTACATTTTTTACCTTAAGTTTTAAGTTTTTATATAAAATAACACCTGATGTTTATCGGTTTGATCGAAACATAATAAATAAGGGTTTTGTCAGACAGAATACGTGTTGTTATTTGCGTAAGCTATTATTTCTACACGCAGTACCACTTGAGTGGCTTCTATAACCCAGACGGAATGTGTTTACTGCGCGGTACGCGATAGGGTTAATCAGTCTGACAGAAGAGTAAATATATATAATAAAAACGTGCGTCACACTGCCTATATCCTTTTCTGAGCTTGTAATTCGCATACCAACTAATGACACACCACGCTTCACGCTGGAAACGGCAAAGAGAATGAAGGCTTGGCGGGAAGTGAGGCGGTGTTAGCCGAGGCAATTTAGAAAAATGAATCGTGGTTTAAAACATCCTATGAAATTAAAATTTTACTTCAGTTATTAAAAAACTATTTTTCAACCCTTGTTAATATAAGATTATATCTCCATGACTGTAACGCAAAATGCGTCAGACTGTAAACAAGCAAAGCTGAACTCTGTAGCCGTTCGTACTTGTTCCGAGAAGGTGAGTGGGATTCTAGCGGGCGACGCGAGGTCGATCGCCGGGAAAGCTCACAGCTCGGAATCGGCAAAGCGTCGGATTGTGGGAAGGCGAGCAAAACGAGATATAACTGGGCAAACACACAAACGCCGCCGCCACCACGACGACTGTGTGTCTGGCTGTGTCGATCTGTGTGAATGCTGCGCCTGGGAATGCCTCTACCACGCAATGCGTGCGCTCCACAAGCCAGCTGGCCTCGGAATGGAACGACAAAACAGAGAATTTCTCTCACTGCCAGTAGTACTATGTTCCATTCGTATTTTCCCCCTATTCCGTTTGTGCCGGCGCGGGGAGAAACGGAAGGGAGAAGAAGAGACCTACTACAGAGACATTCATTGAGAAAGGGGAGTGAAAGGCAGGGGGAAAAAAAACGGCTACGACATTTCTAATGTCTGGCTGTCGTCTGGCAGAGAAGTAAACAGTTCGATAAAAGAGGGGAGAGAGAAAGGATGAGTCAGAATTGCAGAGAAGTACATTTATCTGTCTCCAGAGAGACACCTGTTGAGAGAATCAGAGATATACTCTCAGCTATAGAATGGAGCTGGCTGCCGCTGAATGGAGCTCAGACAGAAATACAACTGAGTGAAGGAACGGAACACTTGAATGGAAGATGCGTACTTGTAGGCGAGAAATACTAATGCAAAGAGGTGTTGGTGGTGTTGAAAAATTAATTCCAGTGTGTGTTGCAAAGAGTTTGATATAAAATACGCATTACTGCCTCGCTTTTTAAACGTTCTACTGAAATTCCTGCAATTTGATGCGCAGGCACATAATAAGAAAGGATTTTTGTAAAATAAAATATAAATACATATATTTTTCCTATCGCCTTTACGGTTATATGGGTTTACGTCTTCAGTTCCCATTGTAAGACCTTCTCCCAGCTCGCATCTTACAAAATTCGATTTTCTGTACTAGAATAAATATTTATTTCAATTCCAACGAGATGAGGGGAAGCCGGTAAAAATTACCGATGTCTGGCGGTCCGGAAAAAGGGCCCGGGGCCCGACTATGTTGCTTATGTTTTTGTCTTTCTCGGTAGCACCATTATCTGTCGACTGTAAAAATTAACCCTTCAAAACAAGCCTAAGTCCCTCTGCACCTGACAGTCTTTCCGATTTAGCTTAAAGATTTTTAGCCAGTCTGCCCTTGCTGGGGGCCCAAAAAAATTTTTCCCTTTCTCGGCGGGTCTGATTTGTTTCCCACCTACTTGCAGATCATCATCATCATAATTTTCTTCTTCTCTTTACGGGTGGAGACCACTGACACATATTTTTTGGTAATCTTCCTTCTATCCAGCCTATATTCATTACATTATTTTGGCCATACCACCTCAACGTATATTTTATAGTTTTCTTGTCACTTACGAAGTATCACACGTTCCTTCTCATATAAAGTTTTATTCCTCCCACATTTTATATTGTTACCTGAATAAAGCTCAGTAAATACTCACACCATAATAACTGCGGTGTACACAGGAACAAACAATTCAACAATATACTGCTTATACTTTTACTGTTGTGTGTGTGTGTGTGTGTGTGTGTGTGTGTGTGTGTGTGTGTGTGTGTGTGTGTGTGTGTGTGTGTGTGTCGTTTAGGTCTTCGACCCGGAAGATATGTCAGACTAATTCCGATATTAAATAAGATGATGCTGACTGATGACAAGGTATGGTGACAACAGCTTACACACGATACTGACTCACACATTTATATGACAGCTTCTGGAAGTTTCCCTCTTTGGCCCAAATTTACTGACACAGAATTTCCCAAATGCGCCGTGTGGTCATATTTTCATGGTCACATGAAAGTTAAAAAGGTGAAATTTTCCCTGTCCAAGACTTCAAGGTGTATAGGGGAAGGAGATGTATAGGTCCACTCATTCTTAACCTCGGTACTAGATAGAGTTGAGTATTACATTACAATATACAATCTTAGTATTTTTAGTGAGGGTTACCTTACTGGATAACACTAAGGAAAAGAGAAGATACTAGAAATTGCAATATGGAGCTCTAAACCGCACTGTCTAGAGAACCCGCTTTGGAAGAGGTTATGGACCTGTAGTAAGACTATTAGCCTTTCAAAGCCTAGCGGTAACTTTACATACCACCAGGTTTAACATTAAAAAATTCTACTTGGTGCCCACATTGCGTTTATGTGTTTTATACGGATCTCAGAACAAACAGCAATTTAGCCTTATAAAACATTAAGAGACTGGTTTTTATAACCGAAGTGGAGAGTGTTTACAGCGCGGTACGCACTGAGTCCTTATACAAAACAGATATGCTTCGTCTTTAAAGGGTTAATTTCATTCACTACACCTAGGAATAATACAGCACATCATGACTCACTCCATATTCTGAATATCACGTTTTTTAACATAAACAGTACATCAAATTATTTTATAAGATACCCTGTATTATAAATTCTTAATACCATTACTTATATTTATTTTTGTTATAGCTAGCTATCCATCAGATATGCTTCGTCAGTGCATGTAATTGGTGACTACTTAACAATTTTAGCCAAACATTGTGTCAGGCCAGGCTGTCAGGCCCGTGGTCACTTCGGAGTCTTCAACAGCATCATTTATATACGATACACTGATTTAACCTCATTAAAGTCTAATCCTTTCCTGGAGGGGTGCAACGTGAATCACTGCCCATAATTCATATAAAAATCAGTAAAAATATCTTACGTCATAAACGAGAAGGTCGCAGTGCAGTGAGTCTAAAAAATGGATATTCTGAAATACTACGGTGTGAAAAAAATATGAAAAATAATTGCATTATAAGTTCTGAATTGAGCAATGAAATGTATATGCCATTTGTTAGCTTTTGGCCGGTGAAGAGGTAGCAGAGCTGGCGGACGGACCTAATCTGTGCGTGAGACGGCAAGCGCACGATACTTGTCCTGTTTCTTCGCCAATTAACTAGCGCTATCGCCGTACAAGTAACTCGCTCTTAGCCTTCCGCTTGAAAACTACATCGGTCAGAAACTAACAAATGAAGTATAGCTTTATAACTCATTTAAAGTAGCAGTAGGGGCTGATGAAATGTTTCCATGACTTAATATTTCACTTTTTACCACTAGACTGTTAACCCTTTAAAGCCTGGCTGTTAAATCTGTGTACCAACAGGTTTAACATTAAAAAGTCTACATTCCCACCACACAGTGTAATTGTTTTCTATATATCTGAGGCGAAACAGCAACTGCTGGCCTATGCAGTAATAATTAACTGGTTATTTATAACCGAGCTGGAAAGTGTTTAATGCGCGGCAAAAACTGGGCCTTTATTTGAACGGAACGCGTTTCCTCCTTAAAGTGTTAAACATGCATGGATATAAGCGATCATGGCACTGTGACATTCACACCGATTCACAAGTAGGCCTACTGGGTCGATTTAGAAGATCCGTCACTGACTACATCTGGATTGACAGGAACCAACTTGGCTTATGTGTTTATATTCACATATTCCCACATTTACGTGCGTATAGTCATTAAGTGACTGATTGCAACCCCGAAGGTGGCAGCACGACCGCAGCTGATGAGATGAACCGTGATTATAGGATGATACAAAAACGCCATACACATATATACCAATATCCGTTACTGGTAGGGTTCGAACTCGCGGCCAGCCGGGCGCCAGTTTATCAGTGTATAGTGCTAAATACGACAGGTAATGAATGATACAAGCCATAGCTATTTACACTTGGTTTCGTATGCTGTACTCAGAATTTAGAACAACCATTATACTGCTTGCGTGTTGTTTTGTCAAATTGTATTAAACCGTCTCAGAAGTCACGTTTATTCCTAAGCGAATTATATAATAGAATATAGCCCGAATTCTGTTGATGATCATGGTGAGTGCGATGATTGATGATAATGAACATTCGTGTTCTAAGCGAGATTTGAGTCCGCAATCCAGCGAGCAGTGGACTTAAGACAATGGGGAACTTAAAACACTTGTTACGTGAAAATTAATGTTTCAGACGTGTTGGTTTTATGAACGGAATAAATTAAATTCCAGCATATAATTACTCAAGACTGGCATAGATAACTAATTACAAATGTTTTCCTTAGGTCTTCTCCTATACGCGCTTGTTAAGTTTCGTTAAATCACTGGAAATAAATATTACTGCAAAATAAATTGATACATAACAGAGAACACACTGTGTCTTGATCATAAAGATCAATCTCTTAATACTGTTTAGGGAAACGATAACTATTTCTTCTGGGAATCATTATGTGAGCACATCGAAAGTTTGTAAACATTAAGGAAGGATTTTGAGTTTTATTTTTATCATCCCGTTGTGTTAATTTGCAAAAAAAAAAAACGGATTTAAATACCATGAAACAAAAAACAATATATATTACATACTTTAATACAGCAACATATTTCGACCTAATTGGGTCATCTTCAGGCTATTATATGAAGTTCATAAAAAGTGTTGTGCGCACTTAGTATTCGATTGTATTAATGACTGAGGTGTCAATTTTGAAGTTAAACGGTTATATGTTGCAATGTCACGTTTTATTCTACAATGGTTAAAACGTGGAATAGAACATTTAAAATGTTAAAATGTTAAAAACAGTTATGTGTCGTATATTGTGCATCTATGTCCGGTGTCATAGGAGATTATGTACAGAAGAGTTTTTGGAAACATTCACGTATATCACTTAGACTTTTCTATATTTCGCACATAGGTATTTGGCTATTCCGTTTTAATTCTTGTTTTGATCTGTAAACATTGCAGCTGGTGTAAGAACTGTACTTTCAAATATTGACAATTTTTGAACTGCAAAATTTCTCAATTATCTAAGTGGACCGTGATAAATTCTAATGCAAATAATAGTCTGTCTGTCTGTCTGTCTGTCTGTCACAATACAGATAATTCACAATACTGGTCTATCAGCACAGCACCAAGGTAGAAAATCCGCGTAGTCATAACACGACAGGAAACCAGAAGATAGAGGAAATGAAATCAAGAAAGAAAGAGACTTTGATACAATGCAATTCCCCAACCCACACACTTGGAGTGTTGATATCCCAGCAGACAGCCTGGTCATCTCAATACAATCACACACAACGGAAGGGGAAGATGAAGAAACACTTAAGGCAATAATAACTACATGGCACAAGCACAGATATTAAGATTATGTTATACCCCGATATTTTATTTTGTTGCTAGACTATCAGTATATTTGTTAGCAAAGGGAAAGAGCCATATTTTGAGATTTGCGATTTTCTTGGATATTACGCAGCGTTAGATAGTTTTTCTGTACCGACGTTTCGAGACACATTAACTGTTCCATCCTCAAGGATCAAGAAATCCTAGAATAAAGTTTTCTTTTTGGGCTTCTTGACCCTTGACGATGGGACCAAAAATGTATCCCGAAACGTCGGTACAGAACTACTATCTAACGCTGCGTAATATCTCAGAAGAGTTCAGATGTCATCTACATCGCAACAGAAGCCTGAAACCACGCACAGCCATGCTATATTCCACCGGACAACAACCCTGTATACCTTGGGTAAGCAGATACTAACAACAAATGCCTTGATATTCAGGGTTACACAAACTGGTATTGAGCTGGTGGGATGGCTCTATATACAACAAACGCTAACGAGGTTCGAACCTAATATCTCTTTTGAGCAAGACTAAAGTTTTACACATTCAGACGTGTGTATAGAAGTGTACACTACCAATACGGACCAAGAAAAAGGCAAATTATGTGAAAAATGGGAGGCATAACGGACGAAACGTCGACTTTTGTAGACTCATCATTTCTAAATTACAGGACACACGGAGAGAGGGACATATGTGACCAATGAAATATTAACCTTTTAAAGCCTAGCGGTAACTTTACGTACCACCAGTTTTAACATTAAAAAATTCTACGTGGTGCCCACATTGCGTTTATGTGTTCTGTACGGATCTCAGAACAAACAGCAACTTTTGCCTTATAAAACATTAAGAGACTGGTTTTTATAACCGAAGTGGAGAGTGTTTAGAGCGCGGTAAGCACTGAGTCCTTATATAAAACGGATACGCTTCGTCTTTGAAGGGTTAAGTAGACAACTAACAGAAAATACCATATTGCACCTGTAGTTATATCTCCCCAATTCAGAACATACGTTACAAGCCAATTTATTCATTTGACATTTCTGAAACTAAATTTTTATTCCCATGTGTAAAATTCTCATTGTCGCAAAGGTGACACATCTCCTGCGAGCCACATCCTGTTAGCAGCCCTTTAAAGCTTAGTGGTTACTATATATACCACCAGGTTTCACATATGAACACCCTACATTATGCCCACAAAACGTATTTATGTGTTCCATACGATTACCACATCAAAAGGCAGATATTTGGCTGCATATAATTAACATATTGGTTTTTGTAATAGCGACAGGGGATCATGTTTACTGTGTGGTACAAACCGAATCTAGAATATAATTCAACTTAAACGTAGTCTTCAAATTACTAATCTCTCTGGAAATGTTAGATGGATACAAATTATATTATTCCATATGTACATATTTAACACTTCTATTATTCTGCACGGCATATTGGGAAGTGGTGGTTTAGCTCCGCACATTCTTAACCTTGGTCTTAGGCCGTGCCATGACTCAGGCGGTTAGCCGCCGGCCTCCACCGCGGAGGCCCGGGTTCGATCCCGGGTCAGTCCATGTGGCATTTGTGGTGGACAAAGTGGCACTGGGATAGGTTTTTCCCCGAGTACTTTGGTTTTCCCCTGCCAATATCATTCCAACCGTGCTCCATTGCTAGGAAACAGATAAAAAATAATCATCGTCATCGTCATCTTCATCACAGGGTTGCACAATAAGCCTCAAGGCTGCGGTACGTCCGTAGCGTCTGCTGCGGGGCCCTTCACCACTGAAAAAAAAAACCCTTGGTCTTGGATGGTGGTAAGTTTTAAAGTTCATATAATGACTATTTTGTACCCGGGGAACAGCCCAAGGATACTCACAGAAAAAAGTTCGACAGGCCCCATTGTCTGTCCGGAAATTTTTGGGAACAAAAATACCGTTACTCCTTACGGCAAAGGAATGATTCTTCTTTCGTCCAGCACGTAACCCAGTCACTATATTGACTGAGCTATCCCGGCTCAAATCCAATGATCAATAAATTGAATTACTATCAAAAAGAAAACTTTCTATTTCCTCCTAGATATTTCAGAAAATATGTCACACTAACACAAGTACAACTTTTCTGAAGTAATAAAAATTTTATTTCTTTAGAGCCGATAGGCCTCCATCCACACTCTGTGGCACGAGACAAGACTGTGACGTAGACCACTCTTCTGCTGAGCTGGTGCGGAACCACGATTAAACCGTGAATATTCTAATTGCTCAAACCTTCAGTTGAGGTGTTGACACTCCCCTCTCTTTTGAAATCGACGTTCCGATTTCTTGAACCCAAATACAACTCTATTACAATTCGGTGACCTAAGCAATGCAAGATTTGAGGTTCTCACAGCGGTATTGCTGAAAATTTTCAAGTCTTCTTGTTTGTTCCGCCTTGTCTTCTGCTATATAGTTACCCACCTTCAGCAGGTTCTTAATGCCTTCACCTTCAGAGTCAGGCAAGGCCAGCTTTTGACTATGAGTGAAAACCACTACGTCTTCAAAACGTTGGTAAGGTAACTATTTACCAGTCAACAAAGCGTAATATCTCAGAGGGCTTTAAATATCACGCTACATTGGTCTATACAAACAGCATACAATCTAATAAAGGGTGGTAAGCTAAAGTAAAGCCGAAACCCGCGGCCGCGCGGTCTAAGGCGTAGGTCTGCGGCCGAGCGCTTGCTGGGGTCGTGGGTTCGAATCCCACAGTGGGCATGGATGCTTGTCTTTTGTACAGTGTTTATGTTGTCAGGTACAGGTCTCTGCGACGGGCCGATCCCTCGTCCAGAGGAGACGTATAAACTGTGGTGTGTGTCTGAGTGTGATCAAGTGAAAATAAACAACCTCGACACCTACTGTGAGTAGGTAGAAGAGGTCAGGACTAGGCAACGAAGGTAAGGTAAAGCTATTCCCGTACAGGTCCTAAGGTTTTAAGGAGGTTCAGGCTCCCAGAATCCAAGAAAATCGGCACAAAAAGGTGGTAAGGTTGTCAGAATGAAGGCTGCTAGGTTGTCAATTACATCCCTTCTTCAAACGGAAGCCAACACACCAGCAGTCATTTTGCAGCCGCTTTGTTGGTTTTAATAATTAAAAAAAGTTGCTATGCGAAATTTGTCTGTCACTTCGTAAAGCATCAAAACTTACAGCTGTTTACCAATAATCCTTATTAAACAGAAATTCACACTGTCGCCATATTGTTGTTTTCCATCAGAAAATGGCATAAATAAAGTTAACAAGACGTCCACATCTAATGAATTGATTAGTGGCATGAAGAGGATCGGAATATCTACGGAAAATTATAAAAAAAAGCCACCAAAACCACCTAAACACAAGAACCTGAAAGTTTCTGCGAACACGGCTATATTAACACTTTAAAGACGGGATGTACTCTGTTTTACGTAAGGACTCAGTGCCTACCGCGCTGTAAACACTCTCCACTTCGGTTATAAAACCAATCTCTTAATGTTTTATAAGGCGAAAGTTTCTGTTTGTTCTGAGATCCGTACAAAACACATAAACACAATGTGGGCACCACGTAGAATTTTTTAATGTTAAACCAGGTGGTACATAAAGTTACCGCTAGGCTTTAAAAGGTTAATAGCGACAACAGTATCCAAGAGACAGTGTTTCTACGTAGAGACATATTTTACCAAAGACACCCTAATACAAAATCATACTGTCCAATACGGTCGTCTTTTTCCTATTTGTAACCATCATACACAAGGACAGAAGAGGAAATCTTAGCGTGTTATATTGACGGGTTTAACGTGTATCGTAGGTTTTAAGACTTGCAGTTATTCTTCACCAGTAATCAAGATAATAAAGCTTTGAAATATTTGAAGTTGTGTATTTAAACAATCTAAGGTGGAATCTATTGTTTTAGTACAGGGTTAAAATTTGAAGCTTCCATAGAGTGGAATGCAGCTTAACTGGCGAAATAACTATTACATTTTTCAACGCAAAGTCAGTATCATGAATTCAGGAGTGGCCGGGGTCACCAGTTTTGTCAGTACGCTACAAAATTTTCAATTTACATTCATAAATCCTAAATGTATAACATTTTTATAGTAAGGTAATACATCATTCAATAACAAATTTGTTTGCTTATAATTACAACGATGACATTACACCTATAACAAAATGTACTCAGAATACATTTCGGTTTTATTCTGGTTCTGGCATTACCTCCCAAGCACGAGTAAATATGAATTATTTGGTATGGAGCTGAACAACGTTTTGACCGCTGTCTACGGCTGGCCACATCTTAACCTTTTAAAGCCTAGCGGTAACTTTACATACCACCAGGTTTAACATTAAAAAATTCTACGTGGTGCCCACATTGCGTTTATGTGTTTTGTACGGATCTCAGAACAAACAGCAACTTTTGCCTTATAAAACATTAAGAGACTGATTTTTATAACCGAAGTGGAGAGTGTTTACTGCGCGGTACGCACTGAGTCCTTATATAAAACAAATACGTTTCGTCTTTAAAGGGTTAATAAAAGTAGCAAGAATTTAAATTCACGAGTCGGTATAACGAATTTGGAGAAAGAGAGAAACGGTAAAAAAAGGAACAGAAAGAAAGCAGTCGGGATGAGTGATAAGAACTTCACGTTTTCAGGCACCATCAGGCATGCGTAGAAGAAGATGGTGGCAGAGCGGGGGAAAGAGCCTGTGTTGTATATTGTTACAAAGCAAAGAGCAACCCAACTTGTCGACACCCATGAAATAAGCCCCAGCTCTTAAATCAACCGGGAAATAAATAAAAGAGACAGACGTTTATATACAATAGTAAAACATAATTCTGAGACGTTAAAATCAACTTGGAGACTTCTGCATTCGACGTTAACTTCTAGAAGCAGAGAGTGATGTTGGTCTCTGGTCTTTCTATTAACTGTTATAATCCTTGATGTTTGCCGGGAGGGTAAAAGATTTAAGAAAAAAGAAGTAGTAGATGAAAACGGAAAAATAAATATGAAGATGTAGAGACAGAAAAAGGAAAAGTAGTGGAGGTAATGAAGAAATGAAGAAAAATAAGTAGGTAGTGGTGAATTAGGATAAATAGATTTAAGGGAAGGAAATAGATCCAAAGGAGAGAACAGAAGGAACAGTAGGAGGCGACGGAAAAAAGAAACAAGGAAAAAGAGAAATAAAAAGGAGGAAAATGAGAATAAGATAAAGGAAATAAAGATGTGGAAAATAAGGAAGTGGAAGAGAAAAATATAAATGTGGTAGGAGAAAGGCGGAAGAAAGGAGAAATAGAAAAACTGAACAGAATATGAGATAGCAAAGCAAACGGGACGCATAACAAAATGAGTGAGTCAAACAGCAGAACATAACGAGTAAAATAAAAAATAATGGAAGAAGTAATAGAGGTAAAATTTGTACCTCAAGAAGAACGTCAAGAAGATTTTTCTTCGGCAGTCTGAGTCTCAATCAGACCAACATCGGGTATGAACTTCGCAAGGTGCCACGAGCGGCTTCTTCTAAGTCTTTCGCACGTAATAATTGCATCATACAATTTGGCTCAAAGCAACCTTCTTACATTTTCTCGAAAAACACAACATGAAAGCCTCAGATCCTAGAATCCTATGATGGAATTCCTTCTGCCGCACTGCCGGGAATATCTTCAAGATGAAGCCGTCGTACAAATATACCTGGCAACGTATAAAATTATCATTTAAATTAGACACAACCTGTATAGAGAAACCAAAAGACAGGGTCACCAGAGCCTAATGAACGTAGTAAACAAGACATAGGGCAAAGTCGGATGGGATTCGCAGAACAATTTAAATTTGTAACCCCAGAAGAAGCTTCAAATATTTCAGTCCATATGTAGGACGAAAAAGGAATCTAATTTCGGCGTTTGTAAGTAAAGTACTGTACTAGTTAGTACCAAGTATTTGTAATAATTCCAAACTTAAAGACTCTCAAAACTGCCTGTTTGAAAAAAATACACTTACATTTATCTAAAGAAATTTAAAGGGTAAAAATAAGTACCCTATAATAAAATTATTCGTAAAAAGAAAATAAAATAGAAACATACAAAAACACTAATCACCAACAAATGTGCAAAGAGAGTTTTATCATCAATCGTAACACACTCCTACATGTTTCGACCCTGCTGGGTCATCTTCAGGGAGAAATTTTTTGTTATCGTTACACTAAGGTTGCACTTTATAGTTGAGTGAGAATGTGCTGTTGACTGTGTACTGTGTTGTTTTCGGAGGTGTGAACTCTCTGCGGTCCCGGCTTGCAAGCCTCCAAAAACAACACAGTACACAGTCAACAGCACATTCTCACTCAACTATAAAGTGCAACCTTAGCGTAAGGATAACAAAAAATTTCTCCCTTAAGACGACCCAGCAGGGTCGAAACATGTAGCAGTGTGTTACGATTGATGACGAACCTCTCTTTGTGCATTTGCTGGTGATCAGTGTTCTTGTATAACATAGTGCACGGACATGGAACACATTAAAGAAACATACTTCGTTGAAATACAATTTTAAAGACGACTGTTGCTTTTACAGACGTGACCGAATTTTGGTTATAAAGAAGTTAGTTGCCTTGTAATTCTACAGCTTTATACATAACTGTCTTCTCTTTATTTACGCTATATTTTACTGTTCAAACTATATTTAAGACAAGCAGTTCGGAGTAGTAAGATAGAAAGTGGCGGTCACAAGAAACAAATAAAGACGCGCTGCCTCCAACTGTAGCAATGTTGAGCAATAAAACGACGTTTATGATGAAGATATCAGACGATAAGCAAGGCTAGGACAGCTACATGATTCTTAATTATATGACGCTAAACTATGCCTAATCATTAAGCCATGAAGATATATATGTGATGTGAGGGTAAATTTATACACATTTCCAAGGTCAGGAGTTTGTAACGCCATGGAATAAATTCTTGTTGAAGCAAAGAAATTCCTCTCCTCTAATTGAACCCGAAGTTAACAATTCTGATTCATCAGGGCCGGTCAATAGGCTCTGTTTTAAATAAGTCCAATCCAGTTCACAACCACGCAATTTTTTATATTTCAATGCATGGTACTATTGCTTTCCTCTCTGCGCCTATGGCGCCGATACTTGCTCTTCCATTCTGGCCTCTATTCTTATATGCTTAGTACTTCCCATCTCTCATATACCAGCTGCATGCTACATGCTTGACTGCTCCCTTCCACTTCGATTATATTCCCCTTACATCTCGTAAAAAAAACGAGTAGAAATGATAAAATGTCTCATATAATTTTCGATATGCTCCTACTAACTCCTCACCCGTACATCAAAATATTCTCCTAAGCACGCTGCTTTTAAATGCCTTCGATCCGTCTTATACTAATATGAGGTAAATACTTGGAAATAAGTTATGGAAAATCTGAAATTCGTATTAACCTTTTACAGACGAAGCGTATCTGTTTTATATAAGGACTCAGTGCGTACCGCGCTGTAAACACTCTCCACTTCGGTTATAAAAACCAATCTCTTAATGTTTTATAAGGCAAAAGTTGCTGTTTGTTCTGAGATCCGTACAAAACACGTAAACACAATGTGGGCACCACGTAGAATTTTTTAATGTTAAACCTGGTGGTATGTAAAGTTACCGCTAGGCTTTAAAAGGCTAATATACAAAATTATTAAACCTAATTTTTTCATAAAGAGAATTACTTAAATTTTGATAGTTATTTGTATGCGACTTCGCACTTAATATACTGTTGATAGGAGATTAACGAGAATGTATGGTTTATTTATCGCAGTCCTGACTTCTTCTACCTACTCACAGTAGGTGTCGAGGTTGTTTATTTTCACTTGATCGCACTCAGACACACATCACAGTCGGTAGGACTCCTCTGGACGAGGGATCGGCCAGTCGCAGAGACCTCTACATGACAACACAAACACTGTACAAGAGACAAACATCCATGCCCTCGGTGGGCATTCGAACCCACGATCCCAGCACGCGCTTCGCCGCAGACCTACGCCTTAGACCGCGCGGCCACTGGGATCGGCATAGTTTATTTATAAGAGTCTAAAATAACTGAATCCTGACGTAAGGTCAGTCCTGCCAAAACCAATAGATTTTGCACCACTTGATACGAAACTACAGGCACCCAGGTCCTATCTTCATACTGCAACTCCTTAAGGACCCAACCTCGCATTATCCACCAATTACAGCATCGGTCTAAAAATCGATATCCTTAAAGCGATCTCACTTCATATTTCGAAGTCCAATGTAAGAGACAACCTTTCATAACTGCATACAAGAGGAAAATTATTTCTGTCTAAGGTTTTTGAAAGAGTAGAAGCGAATATAGTAGCATTTGAACTAAATAGGCAGTGGTGTTATGGGCTATACAAAACTGTTATCACCGTTACAGTCATCACTTCGATAACAACTTAACTTTCACGCTGAAATAGTCTATGTTTATTGAGAAATTAAGTCCCTGTTTTAAGTTAGCTAAAGCGGTGAAGCTTGTTAATTCAAATCTTAGGTAGGACAGCGACTATACTTATTGAGGATATCAGTTGTTCTCGTTATAGGAGATTGTTGTGACATTGCATTAAATCAGGCTACGGTCACTCCCTTCTACATCCCGTCCTATATATTATTAACCCTTTAAAGACGAAGCGTATCTGTTTTATATAAGGACTCAGTGCGTACCGCGCTGTAAACACTCTCCACTTCGGTTATAAAAACCCTTTAAAGACGAAGCGTATCTGTCTTATATAAGGACTCAGTGCGTACCGCGCTGTAAACACTCTCCACTTCGATTATAAAAACCAATCTCTTAATGTTTTATAAGGCAAAAGTTGCTGTTTGTTCTGAGATCCGTACAAAACACATAAACGCAATGTGGGCACCACGTAGAATTTTTTAATGTTAAACCTGGTGGTACGTAAAATTACCGGTAGGCTTTAAAAGGTTAAAGCATAATCATATCATTCGACTGTGTATATAGTTTCAGATACAGATATTATTCTTAAAAACCCCTAAATAAATGAATAAAAACCTTAAATTTTGGATAACGTTACTTCAGAAGCCAAATGTTACCTTTGCTGTCTGGCAAGTAATCAGAAATAAGGCCAGGTTACCACAGCCTGACTTCAAGACCCCGGCAAATAAAGAACAATGCCCCATTAAAAGTTTATTCACTGCACTCTCATCAGACACGGCAAGTAATTTCCATAATATTTCACATAACATTTAAATGTTTTTGCAGTTTATTTCTTCTTTGTCGGCCGCGATCAGTGGGATGCTCTTGCTGAAGCGCGGATCGTGCTGAATAATTATGTCGGTCAGTTCTTGCCTGCACGTATAAAGTTTAATCCCTTAAAGACTAGAAAATAAATTATATTTAAAGACTCAGTTCGTACCGCGCAGTAAACACAACCCATCTCGGTTATAAAAACAGATCAATTAATGCTGTACAGGGACATAATCTCTGTTTATTCTGAGATCAACACAAAATGCAGGGCATAATGTAGAATATTTGAAAGTTAAACTCTGTTGTGCCTGTAGTAACCGACGTGCTTTAGACGGTTTTAAGCATTCAAACTTATGTTTCTTCTTGCTTTACACCTGTGATTAAAGCAACAACACATGCCCAGAACTGGGGAATTTTAAGAGTACAGTGCTGAGAAAATTCCGAGGAGTCGAAGTAAATTACATAATGAGGATCTACATAAGCGGTAATCTTCGCTTTATTGTTACTTTTACGGTAATTAAATCAAAGATGTTGAGACAGGCAAGATGCATATGATGTGGAAAAAAAAGAGAGATTCTTAAAAGTAACTGTTTGAAAATGTAAAGGGAAGAATAAATGTACAGACGGGCAGGAAGTAATGAAATACAGATTAGAAAAATTTTGACTGAGGGTTGGACAGAATTGGTTTGATTTAGCAACTAATGGATGAGTTAGTTGACGTGATTAAGAGAACTACAAAACGAATAAAGGCAGGGTTATTCGACTTATTTACATATCCTTTTATTTTAAAATTCCAGAAAAATTTTATGAACACGTGTGTATTTTGACAACACGGTCGGCATAAATTTTTTAAACCTAAACAAACAACACGCTGTTCATAGGTAAAGCTGTCCCATTACAGGCCTGGACAGGCCCTTAGGGTTCCAGGAGGTTGAGGCTCCCAGATTTCTAGACAATCGGCACATGAAGGTGGTAAGGTTGTCAGCCCTAGATACCGGCCGCCTTTACCCACCAGGAAATATTCCTGGTACTCATTTCTATTAGAGGCTGAGTCGACCCCAGGGCCATAGTGCGACCGACAGGATTATGCCAATGAAAAAATCCAAACACACCATCGGGAATCGAACCCGCGACCTTCCGGTTTGTAGTGTGGCACCTCAACCAACTGTGCCACCGCGGCCCACCGCTCTTCATAGAGATTCATAAATATCAGTACACTTGTTTTTGTAATATTAGTATCCGTAGGTGACCCAAGGCCAGAAAGACACAAGAAAATCTTTAACAGCATCCCACTCCGTGGAAACGCTAAAATTTTCAATTGTTTCGATGACGAATCAAAATTGTATAAAGGCTAATTTCTTCCCTAAGAATTTACTTTCTTTGTAACTTACACTAAATATAACCAGTTCTTCGTGACACGTACACATTATGTTGTAGTCAGATTTTTATAAATTGGACTATTACTTAAGAATTCAAAATAAATGCCACGCTCAACAAGAAATACGGTGTGAAATACAGGAGGCATACATTCGCGCAAACCCCAAGATACGATAATGGATGCCCCAGCCAATATTCGAAATGGGCTCCTCAAGAAATCCAATTCAGTTGCGTTACCGCATAAGCCAACATGTTCGGTGCTCAAATTACAGTTTCTCAAAAAACTACATAATGCTGACAAATAAATTACTGTCAAGGACGCTTATGTATCGAAATATTGATTTAAAATTGACGCTTTGTAATAAGGCAATAAAAGGACTGTTTAGAATTATTGGTTCTACTAGATTTGTAACGTACACAAATTTAACGTGTTCCATGTCCGTGCACTGTATCATACAAAAATAATATTCACCAACGAAAGCACCAAAATACATACAATCTTTATTCTTAAAAAGCTTCTACATGTCTCGTCCCAGCAGGGTCGAAACATGTAGGAGCTTTTACAAATAAAGACTGTATGTATTTTGGTGCATTAGTGAATATTATTTTTGTAACATACACAAACCTTGAACCAAGTAAGCATATACAAATATAAGATTGAAAATTATCATTAAATCGATTTACTGATAATTTTTAATCGTTCAATAATTTCATTTTTAAGGTAATAATAAAATTTCTTACGTTTAATAACCCTTTAAAGACGAAACGTGTTTGTTTTATATAAGGACTCAGTGCGTACCGCGCCGTAAACACTCCCCACTTCGGTTATAAAAACCAATCCCTTAATGTTTTATAAGGCAAAAGTTGCTGTTTGTTCTGAGATCCGTACAAAACACATAAACGCAATGTGGGCACCACGTAGAATTTTTTAATCTTAAACATGGTGGTACGTAAAGTTACCGCTACGCTTTAAAAGGTTAAAATTAGTTTATATACATAATAAACTCATCTTGCACTTTCAATGTTTCTAACCTTTGTATTTTATATTCCCCGAAGATGGCCACATGGTTTGCCGAAACATGTAATAGATTAAGTATATAAACTAATTTTACGTAGTAATATTCTTAAGTGCATTTGTTGGTAACACTATTATACAGACAAGACCTGTGTTTAAAAATTTCAGTCTTCTTTGAAACTATTACCGGAGTACATTTATCAGCAAAAAATGGCTATACGCTGTAAAAAAAGCAGAATTTAAATTAATAATTTCATGTTCTGAAGTTATACTACGTTCAGTAACTGGCATTACAGTTTCTGTCCCAGGCGCTGAGCTAGCTCAATAAACACCCGGCTTATTTTTACCTTTATCAGTCATATATCAGCAACACGTGTGCTACAGCTCGTAAAAGGTACGGATCATAATGTGTTAATGTTTATCACTACACCCCGATAATTAGCTCTAAATATCAAAACAAGAAATCGTTAAATTAAAACATTCCATGCTTTAAAAAACTGGAGGCGATGTTTTTAATGGGTTTTATGCGTCTGACGCTTGAAGGCAGGGGCACAGTTATAAACAGACTCTCGCTAGAATTTGTTAGCCATGAAGTCGGAACATGGAAACTTGTATGGCCGAAACATGTCTCTTTTATCCCTTTGAATTCGAAACATGTCTGTTTTATATAAGAACTCAGTGCGTACCGCGCTGTAAACACTCTCCACTTCGGTTATAAAAACCAGTCTCTTAATTTTTTATAAGGCAAAAGTTGCTGTTTGTTCTGAGATCCGTACAAAACACATAAACGCAATGTGGGCACCACGTAGAATTTTTTAACCCTTAAAGACGAAAGGTATCTGTTTTATATAAGGACTCAGTGCGTACCGCGCTGTAAACACTCTCCACTTCGGTTATAAAAACCAGTCTCTTAATTTTTTATAAGGCAAAAGTTGCTGTTTCTTCTGAGATCCGTACAAAACACATAAACGCAATGTGGGCACCACGCAGAATTTTTGAAATTTAAACCGCATGGTACGTAAAGTTACCACTAGGCTTTAAAAGGTTATATTAGACTGTTCTTTGGTGTGTAGTGTGATTAGGGCCGATTTGACTTATTGTATAGATTTAACACATTAAGCACGAATAGGCTTGAACATTCACGCTGGGCCTACCACAGTAACTTACGAGCGGCCGTAATACGGCTCTTGTTTAGCTACTCGCTACGGGCTGGATGGCCTAGAGTTCGAAACCCGGTGGATGTAAGATTTTCCGTACTCGTCCAAGCTGGCCCCAGGGCCCACTCAACCTCCCGTAAAATGGGTACCGGATCCCTTTCCCGGAGGAGAAGCAACCGAGGCGTGGAGCTGACCACTCACCTCCAGCAACGGGGTTCTGGACGCATTGAAGTACGCCTCCACCTCCCTCCACCTCCCCTCCTTGCCTTCGTGGTATGTTATAGGGTGACATTTTACAGCGTTATACAAATATGACTTTCCAAGGTCTAAATCCTTCATTTAGCCACAAGTTTTTAAATAACTGACCAAAATCTATCAGTACAAACAGGTTTCTAACAACAGTTTACATACACAGAAAATCTATTTTCAAGCCCTTTTATCTAGGTCTAATCCTTCACATCTTTAAAGATGAAAATTACCCCGAAATTGACTTGAAAATTCAGTTCGTACCGCGCAGTAAACACGCTCGTGTCTTGGTTGTAAAAACTAATCATTCGATATTATACTGGGAAATAAAAGCTGCGATTTCTAAAAAACATACAAACACATAAATTTACTCTGTTGGCAGAATGTAGAATGTTTGAATGTTAAGTATGGAGTTACGTACAGTAACCTCCAGTTTGCATTCCATGTTCAGGACTAAATATCGATATCTGAGAAGCCTCCACCCCAGTCAGTCTCAAATTCAGTCACATCAACACGGATACACACAACTGAAAGGCTATTTTCACAAAACCACACTGACTATTATTCTTGCGAGATTAATCCTTTAAAGACGAAGCATATTTGTTTTATATAAGGACTCAGTGCGTACCGCGCTGTAAACACTCTCCACTTCGGTTATAAAAACCAGTCTCTTAATGTTTTATAAGGCAATAGTTGCTGTTTGTTCTGAGATCCGTATAAAACATATAAACGCAATGTGGGCACCACGTAGAATTTTTTAATGTTAAACCTTGTCGTATGTGAAGTTACCGCTAGGCTTTAAAAGGTTAAATCCACATTATAAACCGTATGGTGGATTAGATGAAAGTTTAGACAATTATTAACACGTACCGACAAAATGAAACTCGACAGCCATATATAAGAGGCCTAAGACATGGAGAGATTTCAGATGGCGCTGCCAAAGAAATCGGTCATTTTATTTCATATTCCTGTTAACAATTCATCACTCAGTTCTAATTGTACTGCAAACTTACGGGTCCATCTATAACCTGCATACGAACTATGATTTCTGCCTCAGTTGACCTTATAAAGTGCGCCCCGGTAGAAAAGGGGAGCGCCTTTTAGTAGGCGATTCAAGAAACCAGCCCGTTTTTCAGCTCATCTGACTTGCCTATATATGTTTTCACCTCAGGCTAGAGAACAAACGCGGTCTTTTATGAACGTGGCAATGAAAGGTAAGATCACATAGAAGGTTGGGACTATCTTGACCACTTAACTATTAGCTTCCAGGTGCTTCATGAAGAAGTGTTACCAACGTATTTTCTGAAGCGTAAATTTCAACCACAGATTTCACCCCCCCCCCCCCCCGACCAGTGTTCTTAACCTTCCAAAATGGTTTCGAAAACTGGCAAAAAGATTTAGATGTTAGGTCCCACATATACAGATCTAACTTCGTAACTCCATCATCACTGTAATGTACAGAAGGCTGCAGTTCTTACGTGGAAAACAGAGATAAGGATTAACCTTTTAAAGCCTAGCGGTAACTTTACGTACCAACAGGTTTAAGATTAAAAAATTCTACGTGGTGCCCACATTGCGTTTATGTGTTTTGTACGGATCTCAGAACAAACAGCAACTTTTGCCTTATAAAACATTAAGAGACTGGTTTTTATAACCGAAGTGGAGAGTGTTTACAGCGCGGTACGCACTGAGTCCTTATATAAAACAGACACGCTTCGTGTTTAAAGGGTTAAGGAATATCAGAATCGTATTTAGAGTCTGGTTTCACGAATCTGAAACATCTTGACAAATTTGAGACGATAAGATAACATTGGCGTTTGGGCTTACTCATTAAACTGTTTGTTTATTTATTTATTTTCAAAATAAAAATTTATTGGTCAAACGGTAAACAATTTAATAAACCGTGATCGAGGCTTCCGTCGCGATGTTGATGAGATCTCCGATGCTCTGGCATATTACGCATAAGTTGTCCCGAAACGTCGGTAAATGATTACCATTCGACGCTACGTAATATTCCAGAAGATCGCAGATCTCAAGTTGATGAACAACACCACATGTAAACCCACAGGACTCACAGTTTCTTTGTATCACTTGTGGTTCCAGAAACATTTATCATCAGTGTGTGCCTGGCTGGTGTGAATATAGGAATCTCCATCCAGCGGTTGGCATTAAATTTTACCGCTGAAGAGAGGATAATAGCGAATATAATAATTACGATGACATACCAAGGAGTTACAGGTTACCGTAAGATTCAAAGCGCGGCAGAAAATAATACTTCATACTCTTATGGACATTGTCTGCTGTAACGACAAATTCGCACTCTGTCGGTCATATCACAAACCCAAATTTCACAACAGTATCGTAGCACGATATTCCTACACCACACGACGATTCTCTGCGAAATTTGTTTTAGTTTTGACTGAGAATAAACTTCTATCATCCCGAAATTATAAACAGCTAATGCACAAAAATATATATAATCTTTATTCGTAAAAGTCTCCTACATTTTTCGACCCTGCTGGGCCATCTTCAGGGAGAATAATATTGATACACTATGGTTGCGTTTATATAGTTAAGTGTGAATGTCCGCGGTCTGCGTCTCGGACACAGAGGACAGTACACGACGCCTCTCAAACGGAGGATGACGCCTAGGGCACATTCACACTTAACTGTATAAACGCAACCATAGTGTATCAATATTATTCTCCCTGAAGATGGCCCAGCAGGGTCGAAACATGTAGGAGACTTTTACGAATAAAGATTATATATATTTTGGTGCATTAGTTGGTGTTATTATTTCGTATGACACAGTGCACGGACATGGAACATATTAAACTCTATCATCCCGCTGAATGTACTTCACTTTCATTCCCGCTGAAAGGGTCTCGAATTAACCAAAATGTTGTACTGTAATTCGCTTCAACTCTGGCACTAGATACTCGCTTATTTATAGCAATAAATCACGATTTCAAATGCTGTTTGTAATAACATGCATTCGTTTAAACACCTAGTATTTTCCTGGCTACGTTACAGAATTTGAGAGAAATATTTTGCAACACATCATTTCTTTAGTCTTAATTATTTTAGATTTATAATTCTAATTCTTAATGTTTGGGTTTTCGTCTAGAACTTTACTTGACATTTGTATCGAAATTAATCAAGAAGTTCAAAGTAAACTCAGAATTATACATAATACCAGAGAAGCAATTGCCGTCGTGCTATAGAAATCGAGCCGTTTTATGTCTTTCACTTCCTTAGCACTGCGGACCTTGATTCGTCATTCATTTTATGGAGACCCTACATGTTCTTGCTTCTCTGTTCTTACCAAACAGACAAAGTTTTAGTCTTGCAAGAAATTATTCTAAATATAGACAGTCTGGGGTGTCTAATGTATTAAGGGTAAAGGATATTAACTGTTTAAAGATGAAGCTATATTTTATATAAGGATTCAGCGCGTACCGCGCAGTAAACACTCTCCACTTCGGTTATAAAAACCAATCGCTTAATGTTTTATGAGGCAAAAGTCGCTGTTTGTTCTCAGATCCACATAAAACACACAAACGCAATGTGGGCAACACGCAGAATTTTTTAATGTTAAATCTGGTCGTATGTAAAGTTACCCCTAGGCTTTAAAAGTTTAAGTAAAGAGTTAAAATTAAGCGATGCGTCACACAGACCGTGAAACTCCTTCCTATAAAAATTTTACTTCGCCATGTTCCTTCTTCCTTCTTAAGCTCAAATATTGTCCACAAAGTTTGTTTCTAAACAACTTCAATCAATGTTCATCATTCAAAATACCTAAATTAGAGCTATAAAAATGACACAGAATTAGCAAGTTTTTGATGACTAAAAACATTTTCATACTGTTACGATTATCCAGGTGGACAAAATAAGGCCATTTCATTCCAGATGGAATTCGAAAGACGGTAGGTACCTGTAAGCCATATAGCTTCAAAAGCCCAATATATATCTTGTTTGGACACATTCTTAAACTTAAGATACCACAGAAATTTTGTTTTTTCTTCCGAAAACTTCTGTTCATCAGTTAGGGCACAGAAATATTTAACTTCTTTATCTCAGTGTTTTTTGTAACCTAAAATGTTACTATCTTATTGTCATAGAACAAAAGGACTATCTATAATACAAGAGGACTACCAATATGACAACCCGACGTTAATTGCAAAGCAGCCGTAAGGAAAAAACGCAGGACTAAACTCAGTATAACTACATTCTATTATTTTTTTCTGAAATTCCGGTTTCTAAATCCAGAACGCATATTATAAACAAAATCAGTGGAAGTTACATGTCAAGGCGCAGACAGTGAAGCATAAAAATATCTAGTATGTTACATATAACGTGAGTTCCCGTTCCATTAGACAGAGTTCCCAGTACGTCATCATCATCATATCTCTGGGATTAATTTCCATACACATAACATTCATACTCGCTAACAAAGAAAAGGTTCATATTTAACACTTTTTTTCTAAAAACTGAAATAATTTTGCGTCAATAAATTCCAACGTTTTAAAAATATCGTTTAAAAAAAAGGAAAGATTAGGTAAGTTGTATATAAAATCTGAAGTCCCATATAAATGAAGGTAGGTGTACGAAAAACTTTTCGAGCGATCAGCTATTAAACTTCATGCAATATTGCCATCCTTAGGAAATAAAATTCCTTCAGTTAATCAAGAAATTCTCTATCCTTTACGAAAAACGGAAGCTTATTACAAAATTAAAATTCCACAAAATACAAGAGACCCTGTGTCTCTATTTTCGAACACGATTAAGGGTTGTTTGTTCCCCGATAAACTAAAAAAAACCTGAGAACAACCCCTTTTCAGCTGTCCGTGACTTCTTATTTAGCACACCATATTCGCAGCTCCTGTCCATGTCTGGAAGCAGCTTGCTGTCTTCGTAATCTGAGAGCGCTCTCAGCCGCGGTGAGTAGGTAATACCTAAACCAGCATTTCTGAACGTACTTCAGTCGGCATACAGTTTAGCGTGACAGACACGTCACTAATACCCGTACTCCTTTCTAATAGCCACTAAATTTTTACCTAAAACTACGTTCTGCCATAAATTATAAACACGAAAAGACACACAGACTTTATAATTGTCAACAAATCATATTTACTACACGTCTAGAAGTAGAGGTCTCCGCGTCGGGCTGATCAATCGTTCAGGTGGAGTCCTACCGAGAGTGGTGAGTGTGATGTGAAACCTCAAAAATGAGGAAGCCTAAGCCCACAATAGGGCTGTTGAGCCATGGAAGAATAAGAATAAGATGTCTCGAAAGAATTTGAAACCAATAAATAAAATTGGGAAACTGACAATGCACCCCCCCCCCCCTCCTGCGTGTAACACTTAAGATATCTGCTAAGGCATATGTATCCTCAGTTTCGAAGCCTGCTTTAAGCCTACACAAACCTCCCAGATTCGGAGTTCTATTTATTGTTGGCACGGCGAATAAACTGGCGATATATAACATAAAGAGAAGCAAAGAGTAAAATGGTAAAGCAGTCCCATTACAGGCCTGGACAGGCCCACAGGGTTCCAGGAGGTCGGGGCTATCAGATTTCGAGACAATCGGCACATGAAGGTGGTAAGGTTGTCAGCCGTACGCACCGGCCGCGTTTACCCCCCAGGAAATATTTCTGGTACTCATTTCCGTTAGAGGCTGAGTCGACCCCAGGGCCATAGTGCGAAGCAAAAGAGTAAGGATTCTTATTTTCGCGTCGGCGACTCTGATGATCTCTGTCTTTCTGAAAGGCAGCAGACAGCAGTATTTTAAGTAGCAAACATTACGATGTGATTTGATAAATACAAGCGGATTGTGACATTCTTCAAACACCCGCATTAAAACCGCCTGCCTGCGCATTAAATCGGATAGGCAGAAAGCATTCGTGTAATTTGAAAAACACGTAAGTCTCACCGACAATTTAACAAGCACGTCAAAATTTACTTTGGTTGTTGAAAAGTTTTGAAACGTTTTCACTGACTGGTGGCTTCTTAGACATCACGAATTCGAAAAGGAAAATTATATATAACTGTACACTTATCACAGAATTCTCTCAACAATCGAACATTCTTCTCGCTTCTTTGTATTGTTTGTTTGTTTATGTAACATTGACTAAATACTGCACGGCTATACAATTCTATTCAATAGAGCAGCCTAATAATATGAAATTCTTAGGCGAGGAGAGAATTCGTATTCAGGTAAAGGCATTCTGAAGACACGTGATTTGATTTTAAATATTTCAATTCAAGAGGCAAAATCCAATTATTTAAGAAAAGACGACGGTAGAAATATTTTCCCTTTCTATTACGATGTTTTAACATTTTATGTGATCGATATTTTGTTATATTTTGTTCTATCTGTAGAGTCATGGCTATTTTCCTTCTTTGACACTTCATATAAGTTGTCTGAACTACAGAAAGGCAGCAGGAGAGCCTTAGTTTGAGCAATTTTATGAAACACCGAATTCAGATAAGGAAAAAACGCAGGTACCTCTAAAGAAAATTATTCTTTTCGTAACAATTAAAGGGTTAATTAACGTAGCGAAAATGGAATGAAATAAATTGAATAAGACATAGATGACGTATAATCAATGAATTCAAGATACGAGATATTACAAATAATTTTACTTTAATTTAAAGTCACTTTAACCTTTTAAAGCCTAGCGGTAACTTTACATACCACCAGGTTTAATATTAAAAAATTCTACGTGGTGCCCACATTGCGTTTATGTGTTTTGTACGGATCTCAGAACAAACAGCAACTTTTGTCTTATAAAACATTAAGAGATTGGTTTTTATAACCGAAGTGGAGAGTGTTTACAGCGCGGTACGCACTGAGTCCTTATATAAAACAGACACGCTTCGTCTTTAAAGGGCTAAAAGAAGAGAGTTGAGAGAAGTTAGAACATATTTTGCAGTAAGATTTCAATAAATGTTATTAAAGCAAAGTTTCGTAGATTTCTTCCTTCAACGCACTTTCAGTTTTATGAACATCACTTAGTATATTATTTCCTTTCACTTCCCAGTTTTGTTCCATTTTCTCATCACTTCGTGCCATCTTCATGGTTCTATTACGATGACCGCGTCATACAGTGCGGAGTTATGACGTCACGTTAGACAGAGGAGCTGTTTCACGTACGGATGTTTTGAAAGTCTGAATGCTACCGGTGAAAGAGACTGACATGACAGTGAATATGAAGATTCCTGTCTTAAGGGATGTGACGCCGTGTATTATGGCTGACGGGAACCAAATCACAAACTGTCACGTCCAATAAGACAGGAACCTTATGCTATTATTCTTTCGCTTTGGTAATATTTAACATTTATACTGTTACTGCCCTTGTGGTTTATTCATGTGTCAGACGGAACTAATGCACGCATAGCCCAGACAAGGGGTTAAATAACGGGTAAAAATAACCATTTATATATAGACATTTATATGCCCTCATGCTACACAACCAGCTTATCCAAATCTGTGGTCTGTGCTACGAGTATAAGCTAGAGTCTATTGCATGTCAAATACGGCATTACAATATTGATATCGACATAGGCGCTACTATCAGTCCTCGTGCATTTACCTGCACACTCAATGACCGTTTACAAATCAGCATTAGTACACATTATTATTATTATTATTATTATTATCAGCATCATCATCATCATTAGTAGTAGTAGTAGTAGTAGTAGTAGTAGTAGTATTAGCTACCTTACGCCATATGACGGGCTGTTCTAATATCCACGCGCTACTACAAGGACTCTTATTATCTGTTCATTCTTCATTCTTAAAATAACCAAATGTTAAGTTCATGTAATTTACCATCGATTACTACAGATTAATAGTAATCATTACCGATTAACATCGATTACTCTCGAGTAGTACCATTTACTATCCGTTGTTACCGATTGTCATCGATTATTACGGACTCGGGTGGAATCCTATCGAGTGTTATTGAATATTATCGATTAATAATTATTATCGAGCCGAATGTAACTCGCTTACCGACGCCAAGCATATTATATGGGTTTGAGAATTATAGAAAATTTCCTAATCTCACTGCATTAATACAGCGTCTAACAGGCGGTGACGCTTTAGACTTGTACGCGGGAGGTACACACACTCGACTTTCGGCCTGATTGCTGGATATTTGCCGTGGGTCTCCGTCGCTTACTGATCCACAACTGGAGAACATGCCTACTTTCAAACCGGCCACGACCGACTCCTTCTATACCCGTACTTTTTCACCATCCCTATTCATTTACATATCTGTTTTGGCGCAAACTCAGTAGCATGCAATAATTAAAATTTAACTCTCAGCGGTAACTATATATACAACTTATTCTAACATAAAAGGAGTCCGTATTTTACACACAGAATGTACGTAGGTGTTTAGTCCAAATCTTAAAACAAACAGCGATTATTTCCTTGTACACTATTAACTGATTGGTCTTAAAAACTGACGCAGTCTCTGTTTTCTGCAACGTATGAACTCAGGTGTTATGGGCTCTTTAACCCGAGGCACGAAAATCTTCAAAATATTAAACTAAAACCGAACCACTTTTTCTCTCTGTTTAGCCGGGTTCTGCACACTAATACTTCGCTGACGAAGACTCTCTAACCTTGCCTTTGAGGCAGAAAAGTCGCAGGTTGTGATTATTTGACTTCTATAACTTTCCACCGAAAACGCGTAACTGAACACTGAATATAAAACGGTAAATGGATTCCTTCACGCGTAAGGGAGAAATAAGCAAATAACATACCATTTTTGTAGACCATCTTCTACTGGAATATGAAGATGTGTACTTTGTTAAATACGTAGCAACGGTCCCAGAAGAACATGCTGCGCATGTGTCCAAAATACAGGACTGGTTGCCCTTCTACATAAAATTTGCAGGCAGCAACTTCCTACAAAGCGTGGGTAAGTATGTTATACCAATCTATACGTCGTCACATTCTCCCAGGTGACAGTAAGGTCATACTGTATATCGTGACAGGGTCGTATCACGTGCAGTTCATCCGCCGTGATATAAATCTATTTGTCTATCGCTTATCTTTGAGTTAAAAAACCAGGTTCATTCCTTTCTTCAACCGTGAAACGATGCAGTCATTTAAATTCAAAAATCACATAAAGGCCCTTATAAAAGGTAAAAGATAAAGTTTTGTGTTTTTAAATAGGTATAATAATATAGAAAATTACAACATATTTAAATATTCACATGTCACTTTAAAAATATTCACATGCATTACTTCCTGTGAGTGATCCTGAATTCCAGCAAGCGTACAGATGTCAGTACCTTAACCCTGTGTAAACTGCTGTCCTAACGATATGTTTAACCTTTTATTTTCTTAGTCTGAAATACATTTGGTCATGACTTGACTGCGGGATATAAATTTATTAGTAATGGCTGTGGGAAAATTTCAATTGTGGAAGATTACAATACGTAAGGAAAGCCATTGATATGATACAGGCAACATAATTTACAAATACAATTAAGAGAATCATCCGTCAGAAAGTTCCATCAAATCCAGACAGGTTAATAGTTCATGAGTTTACGCAGCGACAAAAGGTAGTTTTACTAAAATGTGCTTCATTTTCATAAAAAATAAGAGGAAGTTTTAAGGTTTCCATTTAACATCTCTGACAAGTCGCTTAGCAACCAAATTATGTCTCCAACACGTTAAAAATAGTCTAGGTGGCACAAGGTAATAAAACAACATCGCCCACACCAAACTACGCAACTTATGCTATGTTTTAACATGCGGAATAAAATAAGAAGCAATTACGTGAAAACGCCTGTAAAAGGCAAAGAAGTTACTGGCCATGATAATTAGTTTCTTGGCACAGAGTTGTAAATCTTTGAACATCCGCAGTCTACAGATGACATTCAAGTTCTCGTGCCTTCCGAACCGTGTAACTTTGCGGTAAACACGGGCCCACAATGTGCAAACATGAATGCGGTTACAGAAAAGTATTTTGTTCGCTGATACCGCTACGACAAATGAGCTAGTGTTTTTCCGCTGATACCGCTACAACAAATGAGCTAGTGTTTTGTTCGCTGATACTGCTACGACAGATCAGCAAGTATTTTGTTCGCTGATACCGCTACGACAAATCAGCTAGTATTTTGTTCACTGATACTGCTACGACACATGAGCTAGTATTTTTTCGCTGATACCGCTACGACAAATCAGCTAGTATTTTGTTCACTGATACTGCTACGACAAATCAATTAGTATTTTATTCGCTGATACCGCTACGACAAATCAGCTAGTATTTTGTTCACTGATACTGCTACGACAAATGAGCTAGTATTTTTTCGCTGATACCGCTACGACAAATCAGCTAGTATTTAGTTCACTGATACTGCTACGACACATGAGCTAGCATTTAGTTCAGTGATACTGCTACGACAAATCAGTATTTTATTCGCTGATACCGCTACGACAAATCAGCTAGTATTTTATTCGCTGATACCGCTACGACAAATGAGCTAGTATTTAGTTCACTGATACTGCTACGACACATGGGCTAGCATTTAGTTCACTGATACTGCTACGACAAATCAATTAGTATTTTATTCGCTGATACCGCTACGACAAATGAGCTAGTATTTTTTTCACTGATACTGCTACGACACATGAGCTAGCATTTTATTCGCTGATACCGCTACGACAAATGAGCTAGTATTTAGTTCACTGATACTGCTACGACACATGAGCTAGCATTTAGTTCATTGATACTGCTACGACAAATCAATTAGTATTTTATTCGCTGATACCGCTACGACAAACGAGCTAGTATTTGTTCACTAGCGCCGTTGCGGCAACTGGCGTAGTATTTTGTCAAAGGCTATGGAAGTCTGAAATTGTTTAACTTAAATGTGTGCAATGAAACTTATTTTTGAGCGGCATGTCGCAGCTAATACACAGCTGTATCTGACAACGAACATCAAGAGAATGTAGAGGAGGAGCGTGCGTCAGGATTCGATGTTCATAGCAAAGAATTGACGAAAAATATATTAAACAGAACAAGAACAATGTCGCCTATAAATCTCGATTCTGTTATTCAGCCCTATAACATTTGAAAGAAATCGCCTATAAACAGAACGCAGGTTTTAATTAAAACAAAGGCAGTTAGAAGTGCAAGAAATTAACCACCAATTCGTTTCTGATATTATAATCGTGTACTTCATGAGTGTTTTATGGTGTTAGTCCTAATTTCTATCCATAAAGGAGTTAGGTAAATTTGTATTTTATTAATATCAGTGATCTCAACGAATGTATCGAGTTTATAAGCAGAAACTCGTCTACTGAAACTGGACATAGGCCTATTTCTTTCTGCCTTTCAGAGATCACGTTTGTTGAAAACATATTCAGAGGGACATTAACAAATCCCAACCCACTTATCTTTCAAAAAAGTGCGATATGCCTACTGGAAACAAAATCATAAAACTTAACTACAAAACGAAACTTCGGTAGTGAAGCGATAAATGTGACAGAATCGGAGTTGGTTTTTTATTAAAGTTTGATTTTTCTGACTGATTTTCCAAAAAAAACATTACAGTGGCCTATTGTACATAAACTAGTACCTACAAAATATTGTTTGAAACGTCTCCAAGTGCCTCTTGCCTTTGTATTCCTAACAGCTACCAGCAAGTACAAGCACAATTCTGTATGGCTGGGGCGATTCTATTGTAATAGCAAATCAGGCAACAAACGTGAAGTGTCACAAAGCCTTTAACTTTTCTTTAAATATTTTCTGAATTTATAAAATAAATAGATAATTAATTATATCTCAATTAAAATACAGGCCGACAAAATTGAATGAAATAGAAGGATTGTATAAAAACTTCAAAAAATTGAGCTATCTCATTTCAAAATGCTAGGTAGGATTTAACTCTTTAAAGACGAAGCGTGTCTGTTTTATATAAGGACTCAGTGCCTACCGCGCTGTAAACACTCTCCACTTCGGTTATAAAAACCAATCTCTTAATGTTTTATAAGGCAAAAGTTGCTGTTTGCTCTGAGATCCGTACAAAACACATAAACGCAATGCGGGCACCATGTAGAATTTTTTTAATGTTAAACCTGGTCGTATATCTGTAGTTACCGCCAGGCTTTAAAAGGTTAATAGACGTTTTACATACGCCCACAGAACAATATTATTTCTCCTTACTACGGAAATTTTTGTGACTTCTTCAACAAATTCTACTACCAAGAATCTGAACATAACCTCAAGTATTCTGTACCGTCCCCCACTCACTGTAATTCTATCGCACAGAGGTACTTATCTGTACCACCTTATTTAGCTTGGGGGTTTTACCACGGGGTGTATTTGTTAGTCTACATAATTTACGACATTTGTTGAAAACAAAAACCTTACGCTTTCCTAAATCATTAAGCCATTGATTTTGTAACGGGTAAGTGGCATTCTTTCTGCAGTATTTAGCGTAAGGAATATAACGCGATGATACACTGTAAGAAATTAGAAATTATCACAAAAATAACTTATAATAACGTCATAGAAAAACTTATAAAGAATATTTAGAGAATAAAATATTTCTGTCAAACTTTCTGAAACATTTCGGGGAACAGAAAATTTTGAACACCCAGACACACACCATAAAAGTAACCTCTGATGGAGGTAAATATGACAGAGTCTTGTGTCTTTTAGAGGTGTCTTACTTCTTATCATATAAGATATCAAATCTTAATCAAGATTTAAAACTACCAGCTATTTAAAAAAAATTAAAAGCCCGCAATGCCGGAGAACATACCTACATCGCGCAACAAAAGGGCTGAGGGCATTCTAATGGTCAATATAGGAACTACCTCAGGCGCCACTCTGGAATATGTAACGGAGATGTACGATTCGTAATTTATACAAATGCTTTACCCCACAGTAATCATGAGAACACAGACCACAAGAGCAAGCAGTAGATGAAGAGGAGTTTCCTCAGCAGACGTCATCATTTAGTCATGAGACGGTAGCAGCCAACCCTCATATCTCCCTGCGTCCCTATTACCGGACTCCAGGTTAAAAGTGGCCCAAGTCGCACCACTCGAGAAATTCACTTGCAGAAAACAAAAAAGTCTGTATTATTGTTGGTTATTACAAATAATTATAAATTGACGAATCATGGTTTTAAAAATAGCCTATAGAAAGGTTATGCATTGGAAAGCCATTCTATAATTCAATAGTTTTTAACGTGTAATATTAATTCATATCTAATATAACGTGCTAATCTACGTATTGAAAGCAAAATTCTGAACAAATTTAATTTCTTAATATAAAAGAGCGCTACTTATTACATTTCCTAACATGCGTGCACGCACACACGTACACACGCACACACGCAAGGCCTATAGCACATCCTGTAGCTCTAGCACTGCATTCAAATTTCTTAGCTATAAAAACCCGCATTGGAGTCTTCTACTGCATATCTGTCATCCTACATCTCGCCCTATTTTTCAGTTCCTGATTTAAAAAATTCTGGCAAAAAAAACCTTCAAATATATTACAACCGATTTTTCGCACGTTCCACAACTTCTAGTCATCTCCGCGTTTGACGCAATAACCTCTATAAACCATCCACTTGAAACGCTGCCGCAAAATAAACTAAGAAAATTACCGATCTGTAGGCTGTATATGGGCAAAGAATGACTAAACACAAAGTCCTTCGCAGCTCGATGACCACAGTGACTAAGATGACAAGAATTATTCATTATTTGAACCGTTACCTTACCTATGTGCCTAAACCCCCGTAAGAAATTACAGAAACTTAGGTCACTGTGGATTTTCGTAATCCGAAATGAATAAAGGCGGAAAATAAAAATGCATAAACCTGCCGCAGTTAAATCGTAATAAATAATAATAATAATAATAAGCTGAAAAGTGAGAAATTCGGATAATAATAATAAACAGTTCGTTAATTACGCCCTAGTTAGCGAAGGCTTTGCCTTTTGATCTTGTATACGCAAAGGGATTTGCACTTACAGGTCGTACCCAGTCCAAACAAACGTAGCCAACTGCATGCAAATCTAAACAACGACATGAATTATCGCAGAACATGCACTGTTCCGCGTGAAAGTTCAAACAACAAACGCATTTGTATTGAAAGTTTCCCCACTCGATTCTTACAAAGCTATGTTTTGTTTCTTCAGGGACTCTCGGATTTCACAGTAGGCGTTACATCGGGAAAAGATACCGACTGTCATAAGAAAATAACGAAAAAAAAAAGTGAACTATTTAAAGAAGATTAACCGGCAGTATATTTAAAGTTTCAGTTCTTACCGCGCAGTAAATGCATTCCGTCAAGGTTATAAAAAAATCAATTAATTCTGTATGGGGAAATAACCGCTGTTTGTTCTGAGATCCACACTCGTACATAAATACATAAATATAAAAACAAATTTAATATTAAGCCCGGTACACAAAGTAACTATTGTCCTTTCATGGATCAGGCTTATACATTTATTTCAAAACAATAACATAAAAATATGATTCAATTGTAGACACGGCAGAACTCATCGCAAGGGGTAACAATCCATTGCCAGAACCTTTATCACAACAACAAAAAAAGCACATATCAATGTCATTACGGAAATTGTTTTTTTGTTGTTGTTGTTAACAGAACGCCAATAAACAACAAGCGTAAATAAGTTTTTATTTCGCGTTAAATGAGGTCCAGTATTTGGAGTTGTCATACATAATAATAGGAATAATATTAATTTACTTAGGGCTGTGTAATAATTTTGAGTTCTTGTGACGCAGTAATATAAACGAAACTCAGAATCTGAGCAGGCAGGCTCGCAATTTCGCTGCCCCACTTTGCAAGCCGGACAATCACGGCTGCGAGGACTGTGTCAGCCGTTCTTGCACTGACTATAGGAACAACTCAACAGCTCTGTGTGCTTGTTTTAGGCTTGTTTAAGTGAAATAGATATAACTTCTATGCGTAGCCATCATCAGCACACAAAAAGAGGTACTGACAGTAGTCCAGAATATGCAAGTAGCGTGTCTACTGGCTGCTAGAGAATGTACGAAAGGAAATAAGCCCCAAAGCCAATTTTATAAAAAACTCATGTCGCAATTTTAAAACGAATGGGCCCTAGCGTTTGTGATGTCGTAACCCGTGTCAATTCACAGTCATTGCCCCCCCCCCCCACACACACACACACAATAAAGCTGTTTTTAATAACTACATCCCTTTTCGAATAAATTAATCTAAATTCTACTGATTCGATCGTGTTACCGGGTAAGCCCCCTGTTCAGGCAAGGCCTCTCTTTGCGTTTCAATAGGTCCACGTTTGCAGAGTCAGCAGGATTCATAAGACTTTCGCCGCCAGGAATCAGAAAATTTGCACGTTAAAATAAAACATCATTTCTCGCCATTAATCCTACCTATGTTATATCGCAAATATCTTGCTGAAAAGCAATGGTATTTCTAAACGGTATTTAACTTGTAATTTGAGAAGAGTGAAAGAAAATTTTCCTACAATTCCCAATAATTATAGCAAATTATTCGGTGTTTTTAACAACAAAAATTAGGCCTAAATTCCAATAAGAAAATTACACGAAAAGGATTTTATTTAGTAAATATCCGACATGGAAAGAATTAAAAGTACGTCTGGGTAATATTTGTGCTAAAAAATTAAAGAAAACCTCTGTAGATAATTTTTAATAGTCGTATTAATTCAGCATAAAACGTATAAGATAGGCTTATAAAGGAAAATAAAATTAAAATAACAAAAAATTGCACCTTTTACCGGATACGAAGTGAGTAGAAACGTTGTTCCTTCCGCTCATGTTAGAATAAAGCCTGCCTATGTTATCAGAGTAACTTTTCAGATTCTACGTCAACTTACACATATAGACACTCCCGTGGATTGCGATATCAGCTGTTCATGTTCTTAATCTAGCGATATAAAAGCTTTGTCATTTATTATGGCTTCGGATCTATGCACTTTTCCGATGAAAGTGAAATATTCTACGGAAGAACATTTTAAATACGATAAAATATACCGATATTAGCACACATTACATCACAAACGCTTCCTTCTAAATCCTCGCCAATTCATTATTCACATATCATTCCACCAACGTCAAACAACGGCAGTCTGAACTACTGAAACGTCGTTAAAAATATAACAACTAACTCGTATGCATTACGTCACATCCCCCTTCGAATGATTCTCCAACATTCGACTGTCAAAGTTAATTAGCCTATTATGTTTAATTAAAATTTTAGTAAAAGAGGGCTAAATGAAAAAGCGTAACATGCAATAGACGTCTATTTAATGGACTTCATTGGCTTCTATTGAATTCGCGAGGACTCTGTTCATTTATTATAACATCCGCTAATCACATTAGAACTGCCAAATAAAATGCTGGGTCCTTGAAACAGCAAAACATTTGAATTTTTCGAATCCAGTTTCAATCATAGCGACGTTTTCCTTTGGTTTTGTCTTTCGTACGTAAAATATTGAAGGAATTCCATCAAATATCTCATTAACTTCCGTTCCCTAGGTTCTCTAATCCTTAACACTGAAAGATAAAAAGAAGGTGTAGTGTTTGTAAATACGTAAAATTTAACGTATATAAAGCACATGAGAAAACTAGCATCAATTTAATTGCCACAGAATAATCCCCGCCAAGACAATGGTAAAATTACCTGTATTTGTAAAAACTATAAAGTGTCGTCGAAGTTATACAATAGTTTTGCAGATGTTGCCTAGTGACAGACAATAGGCTAAGGAAACACGGCGATTTAATAGGCCCAAATATTTCAATGCAAATCCTCGACCCCAATATTTTCACGTCATTATGAACCGATAGACATTTCCTGCCGCCAGAATAATACTTGTGACACAATCCGGGCGAAACACTACAGACACCAAGGCAAGAGAGGGTGGATTTACCTGGCGGTGGTGCAATCCCTATACAGAATGTCGAAGTCTTTGCACGATAGCAGCTTGCACCTGTTCACACCGGGCTGAATGGCCCCGAGTCCCCGCAGAATACGAACTTGTTCGACGTTGCAGACCAGAGGCACTATGTCCAATCTCTTCAGCTTGGTGTACACGGTGTGCAGTCCGCCAACCAGATGCTTGAGGAACAACTCGAATGCCTGAGGAAGACACAGCATCGTGTCGCCGGCGATAATGAACGCAGCGACCTTCTGCCCGCGGTAGTCGACCAACTTACACTCGTTGGCCGTGGGGTCCGAACTTGATATTGGCGGCGGGCTGTTGTAAGACCGAGGGGGGCCTCCATGGTGCGCCGCGGCCATTAGATCCAACGGTGAGTGATGGATCATGCCGCCTCCCAGTGAATTGAGCAAGCCCAGGCCTGGGGGCGGCAGAGGTGGCATTACGGATTGTGATATTCTCGGGGGCACAGCTGTGATGCTGTTGGGGGTTGAGACGGGCGGTGGACTAAGAGTCTGCGGATGTTGAGGAGTTGGAGGTGCCTGCTGGCTGCCAGCGGGCACTGCACTGGGACTGCCCTGTTGACGCACCATACTCGGCGGGCTGTGAGGTGGTTGCTGAGGCCCCGGGGGGTTGTTATTGTTGTTGCTGCTCGGAGGTGTAGCGGGCGGTTTGATGGTGACCGGAGGTGATGCTGAAGATGAGGCATTGCTACTGTGGTCGCTGTTAGTCGAAGACGAGTCCATTACGGAATCCATACTCATAGTTCACGCGATATTCGTAAATAAAAAAAATCACTTTCCGCACTACGAAAGTCTGCTATAGACTAACAATCACACGTTCAAAACCATGGTCACCCTTCGTACTAGTCTTAAGCCCACGCTGGTGTATCCAACTTGACTATTGTCACCGCAGCACAGGGCAGAGTCCATCTGTAGCACAGAACCAAGTGTTGCCGCTTGATCGGTATGTCTGTCTGTCTGTCCGACTGACTGTATGCTTCCACGCAATAAGAGAGGAGAGAAACAACAGAGCACAGGAAGACTCAATGCAAGAGCAACTGGGCGTCAGAGACGGGTGGAAGAGGGGGTGGGGAGGGAGGGAATCAGCAGAAAACTTAAAAACACTCACTGCGTTCGTTCTATGTCGATGATGTCTCCTCTGTTCACGTCGCGTACCTTATCCTTCCACTGCTCACACAACAAAACAAGACCACTTGGTACCGCCCGCTGGAAACAGAGACGGAGAAGAAAAGGTTGTTATCGCACACACACACATACACGCACACATACACACGCTTGCTGTGTTTTTATCGGGGGGAGGGGTAGGGGTGGGCTCTCCGCGCTGTGGAAATTACATCCGGCAGCTACTCTGAGTTCCCGAGGACACGAGATATACACAAGTACAGTCCATAGTCACAAAAGTAATAAATAAAAACGGCCGGGAAGGGTGGAAAACTTTGCGTTTTTTTTTTTTTACTAACCTTTTTTCCCTGTGCACTGGGGCTGCGCTCCAAGTGAGATAGTGGCTCAGAAAATGGTCATTATCCGCACGGAACGCGCAGCTCGACTGCCATTGGTCCGCAGTTTACACAGTACTGCTCTCTTATTGGCTCGACACCAAGTTCCGCCTGAGTTACTTTACGTTCTCGGGGCCCGCCTCTTCTTACACACACACACATACACTCGCACCGACTCTCTTTACTTTTGCTACACTGCTGCTAGTGGTGCTGAAAACAAGAAAAGTCGTTTTGTGCTTGCTTGTTTCCTTCCTTTACTTCCTCTTTCTTCCATATTATCGCCGTCTCTGTCTTTCCTTTTACTTCTCCCCTACCACGTATACCTGGTGTCTTTCTCTCCCCCACTCAAGTCTCTCGGTCTTAGCGTCTCTCTCATCACCTCCTATGCGGTGTTGTGACGCAACCAGCAATACACAACTGCGATGTGTGTTGCGGGCATTCGCCGTTGGCGTTATACCATTGTTCACTGCCTTAGAACACACGACTTTTCCACACTCAACACGAAACTAGAATCGAATCAGTTTCTTTTAAAACGCATAAAGTTATTAAACACTGAAGTCATTAACGCATTGCAAGCAGGTGTACCAACTTCTGAAGAGAGCTATGACCCTATGCGCAATAGATCACTTTTTTTTCCTCTCGCACATGGTTCGAACAGCTGATCGCCAGTGTAACGTGCCCACCGCTTTGGCGGGCAGCACAAGCAGTGATGTTCTGGCTAGGTGGGGCGAAGCGAAGGTCGACCAGTTGGGGAGAGCCAGCTCCCCCTGTGACTTCGCTACTAGGTTCATATGCAGTAACACGGCCCCTACTGCTGCGGTAAAACGAGACACTTTGCTTATTGAGTCGACATCTATGAGCGCATTGGCAAACTAGGTTGTAGGTCTGCGTTAAGTACTGAACGACGATATGTCATAGTGCTTGTAACTTAAGGATGCTCTTATTGAAAGGCATGCTAATGAAATCAAAGAACGGAGGAAGTAAGCTTCTGGTGTTCCAGTTGTACTCTTTTTACACAATTATTGTGTTTCACGTTCGAGTTCCATAGATATTGTGCCTAGGGTCAGGGGACAAATTTTGAAATATGCCTGTTACTTAACACTCAGTGCCAAACACGAGATATCTCCATTACCCCGTTCTGTTTGTTTAAATAACATTTCAACAGTGGAAAAGCTTATTACATCTGGAAGCATGTGAAAAAAATCATTTATAACCCTTAATTGTTTTGATGTTATGCAACTCGTTGCGCTATTAAATCTATGTTTATACCCTTAATTGTATTTTCAACACTCAGCATGGGAGGGGGTAACGAAAACCCCAGAAAATTTCTCCTAGACACAATTTCGCTCTTGTTTCGCTCTATTTTTTTTCGTCCTTGATAAATATTTTACACGGTAATGCACAGAATTTTTTGACTTCTTTTCGTAAAGGTTACACCACATTACATTAGACCTTACAGGACACATTTATGTGACTCTGAAAATAATTTTATTCAAGCTACAAATAATTAATTATGCGTATGAGAGTGGCTGCACGGTATAAAAAAACCTTCCCTCTCTTCTACCCTTCAAAGACCATTTGTTCGAACATCGTATGTGCCATGGCTGCAGTTATTCTTATAAAATTCTGATATGTATGTGGTGTGGAAAAGAATGTTGAAGATTCAAAAGCAAGTATTTGTAAATTAAAAAGACGTTCAAGATAAAAATAATAAGAAGCACGATAATAAGAGATACAGTTTATAACGTACTTTAGTAAGTTTCATCACATGCAAGGTTAGCAGCTCTATATATTGTGTGGTGACGGGTTTATGGACTTCATCCATCGTCCGAAGAGTAAAATATTAAAAATGTTAAAAACCTCTTAGAAATCTAATTTTAAATTTAAATTTTTTTAAATATTTAATTAAAATTCATTAAAATATTTAAATAAAATTTTAATTTTTTAATATTTTTAATATTTTACTCTTCGGGCGATGGATAAAGTCCATAAACCCATCACCACACAATATGATACAGCATCGCCAAAACCTCTTAGAGCTCTATATATGTGTTGCCGATATTCCTTTCTTGCCGCACACCCTGTATCACACATCTTGATACACGCTCACCGGCTTTTCGAATTCTTTCAGAAGTGCCAAGTTTCGAAATTTTACCATGCAAACCTAATTTTTACAGAGCTTTAAAATATTAAATCAAGAGGGGTGAAACTGGGGCTCATACCTGGCAGCAGGATAGAACCTGCTCTGCTAACCTATCTCTCAGGAAATGTTGCATGAAGAGTTTTGTCAGAGATGATACAAAGCTAAAATCGGAAGTGGGGAACCTTTGGCACCCTTCCGTAAAACTATTTTTCAGTGGGAGAATCTAAAGTTGCAGTAGTTAACCCTTTAAAGACAAAGCGTATCTGTTTTATAAAGGGACTCACTGCGTACCGCGCTGTAAACACTCTCCACTTCGGTTATAAAAACCAGTCTCTTAATGTTTTATAAGGCAGAAGTTGCTGTTTGTTCTGAGATCCGTACAAAACACATAAACGCAATGTGGGTACCACGTAGAATTTTTTAATGTTAAACCTGGTGGTAAGTAAAGTTACCGCCAGGCTTTAAAAGGGTTAAAAGCCTTTTTTTCTTAGTGGTGAAGGGCACCGCAGCAGACGCTGTGGGCGCACCGCAGCCTTGAGGCTTCTTGTGCAACCCTGTGGTGAAGAGTACATTGATGATGATTATGATTATTTTTTTTGTCTTTTCATAGTAATTGAGCACCGGTGGAACGAAATTGACGGGGGAAAACCGAAGTACTCGGGGAAAAACCTGTCCCAGTGCCACTTTGTCCACCACAAATCCCACATCGACTGACCCGGGATCGAACCCAGGCCTCCGCGGTGGGAGGCCGGCGGCTAACCGCCTGAGCAATGGCACGACCATTAAAAGACTTAGCACACTTTTGCTTGAACCATTAAGTGACTGTACAGCTTGTTGTTTCCCCAGTAAACCTATACAATTCGTATCCAAAAGTCTCACTGGGTGTACAAAAATGTGGTATATGCAGAAGACAGTTACTGTCGTTCTATGGCAACACATGGTTTCCGAAAATTTTCTAGAGAGCATTCAAACCGCATGAAGAAATATTAACGGAATCCAAACCAAATCTACGGGGCAGACATACCGGAAGCGCATCTTGCAGGGATGACAAAAACATGAATAAGAGTAGGGAGATCAAAATGCTTGCGTCTGCACGCACATTCCCACGGTACGAACGACATATATCGATACGAACATGCGGCTATTCCGGTTGTGAACTTCTGAACCACCTGGTCCCTTCCCGCAGCGTGAACTGTATACTTCGCTCGGGAGTTCTAGTTGTTTCTACAATAAGCAGGCGTGTTTACCTGTGCCATCGGTGAAAACAAACTGCTGTCACCTGTTGACATATGTATGTATGTATGTATGTATGTATGTATGTATGTATGTATGTATGTATGTATGTATGTATGTATGCATGCATGCATGTATGTATGTATGTATGTATGTATGCATTATGTATGTATGCATGTATGTATGTATGCATGTATGTATGCTTGTATGTATTATGTATGTATGTATATGCGTATGTATTGCATACATATGTATGTATGTGTATGTACGTATGAATTGTATATATATGTATGCACGTAAGCCGTATGTACTATACGTGTGTATGTACGTAAGAACATATGTATTATGTATGTATGTGTGTGTGTACGTATATATATGCATGAATGTAATGTGTGTATGTATGTATGTATGTACGTATGTATCCTCGTCCACAGCCATTAGACTCCTATAAACTGCCATTGGCTTAGCTACCAATTTCATTTACCATACAAAGCTGGATCTCGAGTTATTTGACGATGCCTTTCGAAGTACTTTCTTCAGCGTCAGATAATTAAATGGTTGCGAGTGATAAGTGAAAGGTGTATATAAGGCAGTCATATTCAAATAACATCCCGGAGTTCGCCGGAGAAATTCAGAAAGACCCGAAAATAATCACGTAGAAAATCCGGTCCCCGGAATCAGATTGGACCTCGCGGCTTCTGCAAGCGCGGACGCTAAAATACCAGTGGCGTTTTCTGTAAGCACGAGAACTAAAATATCGGTGTCGGCTTCTGTAAGCACGACAGCTAAGATATCAGTGGCGTTTTTGTAAGTACGAGAGTTAAATAACAGTGGCGCCTTCTTTAAGCATGAGCGCTAAAATATCAGTGGCTTTTTCTGTAAGCACGAGCGATAAAATATTAGTGGCGGCTTCTATCAGCACGAAGGCTAAAACATCAGTGGCGTTTTCTGTGAGAAGGAGAGCTAAAATATCAGTGGCGTTTTCTATAAGCACGAGAGCTAAAATATCAGTGATTTCTTCTGTAAGCACAGCCGCTAAAATATCAGTGGCGTTTCCTGTAAGCAGCAGGGATAAAATATCAGTGGCGGCTCTTGTACAGACAGACTAGCTAGAATTAACTCTCTCCATACTGAAATGTAAAATATCGCGTCAAAATCTCTGAGCATTTCAGATTTTAACAGTTTTCTGTGTCAAAGTAAGAAAGGCACTTATCTTGCCTTTTAATCCAGAAATCCTTCGTGTTTTTGTCCACAGATATCAGGAACGCCATGTTAAACAGGCCACGACACCATTTGGTCCAGAATTTTTTGTTTTCCAGATTTCTGTTAAAAATGTTAAGCTTCTCGCAGTCAGAACAATAATTTTTGTTGTGTTTTCATATCGGTTTCAAAGTTTGTATCTCTCGTTACAGGAGGGGCATAATTAATAGAACTGCCGTCAGACACAACTGTAGTTATTGTATAGCAATATACCATTAAGAGTAGGCTACGTGTTTCGGCCTCAAAGAGCCACCACCAGGCTTTACATAAAGAATAGAAGAACGCAAAATATTTTATTATTACATATGCATTTAGTGAGACATTAACTTTATATTATTTGTTTAATATTCTTAATTTTATTCAATGCGTTTCTTTAACCTTTTCAAGCGTAGCGGTAACTTTACATACCACCAGGTTTAACATTAAAAAATTCTACGTGGTGCCCACATCGCGTTTATGTGTTTTGTACGGATCTTAGAACAAACAGCAACTTTTGCCTTATAAAACATTAAGAGACTGGTTTTTATAACCGAAGTGGAGAGTGTTTACAGCGCGGTAGGCACTGAGTCATTATATAAAACAGATAAGCTTCGTCTTTAAAGGGTTAAAAAATTCTACGTGGTGCCCACATTGCGTTTACGTGTTTTGTACGGATCTCAGAACAAACAGCAACTTTTGCCTTAGAAAACATTAAGAGACTGGTTTTTATAACCGAAGTGGAGAGTGCTTACAGCGCGGTACGCACTGAGTCCTTATATAAAACAGGTAGGCTTCGTCTTTAAAGAGTTAATGCAGCTAAGTTTTGTTGTTTTCATTTGTTAGCATGTTACACAATTCTCTTTTCGCAATATTCTACTTGCTGTAAAACATCCTACAAGACCTAAATATAATAGGTAAAAACCTTAATATCCTAACCTATCAGTATAAAAAATTTTGGCAACATAAAAGGAAATCTTTGAATAAATAAACATTCGTAAATGAATTATAGATTGGTCACAGCTAGCTAAGGAATTGCCTTCCGAAACACGTTATTTAACGAAAGATAGAGTTAAGGATAGAAGTGATGGAAGGACGAGGAAGAAGACGTGAGCCTCTACTGGATGGCCGTAAGAAAACGGATACCGAAAATTTAAAGAGGAAGCACTAGCTCGAAGTCTGTGGAGAACTCAATTTGGAAAAGGCTACGGAAGGATGATGCAGTATGTAAAACGCATCCATTCGTCCCATCATTCAGATGTTTCTGTATAATAGGAAAATGGGATGACCTTTCCCTACGGATTGTGCCAGCGATGCTTGCTACCCAGTTTTAAAAATGAGAAGAAAAAATATCATTATCACTCAGAAAAAGTATCTGTTATACGGGTCAATTATAACCGGTTAACTAGATACATAACACAAGGCGTAGGCATGGTATTCTTCTGTATAAATTTGTTTCCACAAGACGTCCCCTAAAGCGGAGCAGGTCGGAAGAACCTTATGAAAGAGCTGCAGGTATTGTATATAGTGTGGGTTTACATTATAAATCTATAAGCAAGTGGCAAGGAAAGGCGTTTACCTTACGCAAGATGCAGGCTTCTTATCATTATACTGACGCACTACTGTATGGCTCCTGTTCGTAGCTAAGCACGTACTTGCCCTGCAGATTACTAACTCCTGTAAAGACTTAGCATTGTAAGCACTGAAATAATCTATTGGCGTATAAATATGTTTTTAATTTACTTTATCTACTAGCAACGTTTGCGTCATAATATGGATTGCCGTAATATTGAATGCTCAGGATAGGGACAGGTGGCAGGCTCTTGTGAATGCGGTAATGAACCTCCGGGTTCTAAAAAAGGAGGGAAACTTCTTTACTAGCTGAGAAACTGTTAGCTTCTCAAGAAGGCATCTGCTCCATGCAGTTACTTAGTAATACTGAATACGAATTGGAAGCTGAGCGATAATATTAAAATGGATTTAAATAAATATACTGTGATACATGAAACGGACTGAACAGACACTAGAGATGCTCCTTTTTGGGAATCTGTAAACATAAAAATTGAAATTCGGGATCTATGAAACTATTTTTAGTCGAGGATTGCATGGGGTACTTTATACTCTGCTCGCCAGCGAGTTCACTCGCATGCTAGTGGCAGAGTAGCGAGTAAGTTAGCCACGCCTATTATAAGTAGGAATTAAAACGCTGGGCAGGCAGCTACTAGACCTTTCGACATCTCAGAGATGGATCGAAGAATTTTAATGTATTATCGCAGGCTACTTGCTAGCACTATCAATTACACTGAGCGAGTTTATAGTCGGAATACTGCACTAGCCAGCGAGTAGCGAGAAAAGTTGAACAGACTTCAAATCCACTCGCACGGATTTACTGGCAAGAGAGTTTACTCGCCTGTATAATCAGACAAATCGAGTTTTAAAGCTGTTAGTGTACTCGCTGGCAAGTAGCGTGTAAAGTATCCACGTGTAATCCACGCCTTTAGGAAGCTGAGTAAATACCAACTGGTCAGTTATTAAAAATAACGTAGGAGAGCACTGCTTTAATCCATATACTTTTCAATTTATTGTTACATGGTACGTAGTTTGGGATAATAAAAGTGAAGTCCATTCTTAACAGCTGAAGGAAAGCCATTTACTGCAGGTACCTGTCAAAGACAAACAGTTGCGTGAGTCAGGTTTTTCTTCATACACCTGCTGTCACATAAGGTTAACCTTTTAAAGCCTAGCGGTAACTTTACGTACCACCAGGTTTAACATTAAAAAATTCTACGTGGTGCCCACATTGCGTTTATGTGTTTTGTACGGATCTCAGAACAAACAGCAACTTTTGCCTTATAAAACATTAAGAGACTGTTTTTTATAACCGAAGTGGAGAGTGTTTACAGCGCGGTAGGCGCCGAGTCCGTGTATAAAACAGACACGCTTCGTCTTTAAAGGGTTAATTTGACAGCATCTTCAATATGGTTGGTTGAGCACCGTGTGTTAAAGTCGTTGATTTAGCAATAACATTCATCTGATACTTAATGGATGAACCCACGGTTGACCAACTACCGTGTTTAGTTAATAGTGGTTGGTTAATATTGGTTTACAAATAATCCACTTCAGTACGATGCTAATTAGAACGGACCATGTGAAGTGGAGAGTGTAAACTAATAAATAAACACATAAATCGAACAAACAGATACCAGTTCCAGTAACTTGACCAGCTGAGCATCAATATTTCAGTGTTCAGTAATCATATGAACCCATGTCGTCCTCCTGTAGATACAACAGCGCTGCACTGTGTCAACACAGTGTTCAAATCACTGCTTGCTGGTCGTGGGTGGTTATTTTATTTCTGTGTGTGTGTTGAGTGTGTGTGGGTGTCTGTGTAAAGTGGGAACCAAGCGGAAAACTCTCCCGTACTCAATTTTTGTCTGTCTAAGGATGAGTGTCTACAGGTTTTTAAACTGAGAAAGTACCGTAATTTTTTTACCATTCAGTGCAACAGATGTTGATATTCAGAGGAGGGCGTAGGTTCAGTTAATTTCTTCATTAACTTTGGTCTTGAAATTAGAATGTGTAATAAAAAAGAAAAGAAATTAAAAATATGATCACAGAAATTAAGTTCTCTCTCCGTATTAATAAATCCGTAACGTAGTATTCTCTTGAAAAATGGATTTTGCTCGTGTACACATTTAATCTCAGAAGAAATAGGCTTAAATCGATTAATTAACAAAGGAACTAAATCCACAGAACACAATAAGCCTACTCCTTGAGACAATACAAGATCCGCAGCTGCTCAAGAAGTTCCCAGAATTTTATAGAAAAAGGAAATTCACGATGTTGCCAACAACTGTCCACGGCTTATTATCCCAAGTCAAATTAATCCCGTCCACAGCATTCGCTTCTATTTCTTACGATATCAATTTTAATATTATCTTATAATATATTCGTATGCGCAAACGTAATTTATACAGCATTAAATAAGTGTGGTTTTTCATTGCATCGATTCTCACGAGGTTCATACGTAGGCCTAAACAGAAATTTCAAATAAATATCTACATTATTAAATTTTACAATTGTCTGTCTCTCCGTCTGTCTCTCTGTCGCTCTGTCATTCTGTCCCTCTTTTCTCATGGAACAATTCGGCTCCCAATATGTGGACTGTCATACAATTTACACTGTTAAATTTTACACAAAAAATTAGAAAAATTTCGATTTTTATAATTGGTTTTTGTTCTGTTAAAATACCACTTTAACAAATTACAGTTCAATTGACTTGACTTCATAACAACAAGTACAAATCTTTCCAAATAAAATTCAAGTGACACAGAAAAGTATTTAATGACGATCTATTAATTAAATACAGAAAAACTGCTGGGAACGCAAAGGTTGCCACAACTTTCTGATGACTGACGCTCTAATACTGACGCTGTGGTAAACACAACCAGCCAGTCCAGGCACACTATTACTGTGATTGCGGTGGCGGTAGGGCTGTTGCTGTCTGGCTTATTTGTAGCGGCACGGTAGAGAAATCGCAAAACAATGACTCTATCAATGCGGTTAGAATGGGCATCAGGTGACCGCTAGTGCAGGAGGACATAATATACGTACACAATGACCGTACATGGCTAATGCATGTGTAACACCCCGACCCCTTTCCCGGGCAGCTTTTCAAAACGCCGACATTGTACAGTGAACTGTTTTATCATACTTTAGAAGAACATATTACCTTAAGAAATGAAAACGTGATCCGTCTCTTTATATATTAAACTGGGGGCAAAAATTTTGAAATTCTGTAGAAACATAAAGATCTTCTTCTATGTTGGTTGAAGATTTTGTTTGCCATAATGCCAAAAATTAAAAATATACTTTCAAGAAAGTCGGAAATATTATGTGCATCGTGAAAATTCTGTTATAATACATATTTCTTTGTCTCCGATAATTCAAATGCCTGAGTGGTTAATTTTGATGATATCCTGTAAAGATCGTAAATTCTTTAGGACAGATATTCCATTGTGATGAAGATACATAAAGTAAAGGGGTTAAGACCGCCAGTCGCAACTATTGTTATGTCATATTATTATGTACCTTCAGTGCAAAGTATTTCGGCTCAAGAAAAAATCCATCATTATGAGAGATTAATCTTTTAAAGCCTAGCGGTAACTTTACGTACCACCAGGTTTAACATTAAAAAATTCTACGTGGTGCCCACATTGCGTTTATGTGTTTTGTACGGATCTCAGAACAAACAGCAACTTTGCCTTATAAAACACTAAGAGACTGGTTTTCATAACCGAAGTGGAGAGTGTTCACAGCGCGGTACGCTCTGAGTCCTTATATAAAACAGATACGCTTCTTCTTTAAAGGGTTAAAAAATTCTACGTGGTGCCTACATTGCGTTTATGTGTTTTGTACGGATCTCAGAACAAACAGCAACTTTTGCCTTATAAAACATTAAGAGATTGGTTTTTATAACCGAAGTGGAGAGTGTTTACAGCGCGGTACGCACTGAGTTCTTATATAAAACAGATACGTTCCGTCTTTAAAGGGCTAAAATATCAAATAAAGAATTAGTGTTACACATTTTCCGTGCACCTGTCCAATATACGTAATTTTAATACAGTTTTAATATTGTATTCATTTATAAATTAACATCACAATATTAACATTTTATATAGATAAACACCAAAATGTACATTTTTACTATTTAAGCACGACTAATTGCAATATATGTTGTATTCGTCTATGAAGTTTGTAGCTCCCTAAAGATGGCTATATCCTGTAGCCGAAACATGTAGAAGCAATTCATAGTAAGTATTGTACAACGAATTTAAATTTAAGTTCTTTTTTCTGCATGCCAAATAAACACCATTACGTAACTGGCAATAGATCATTGTTGCTACACGCAGTCGAGATCTCCACTTCACATTTTTCGTAAGGCAAAGTAAGCCGAATTCATTAGATTTTTATGCGTTTTGTGTTATTTTACATGTCAAAAAATTTGCTGTAAAAATCGCATCTAAGGTTTCAATTATTTCTAAGATAAGTAAGCTAGATTCTAATTCCCAACTTGCTTTTTATTTGAAACATCTGCCTCTTAATAAAACTTGCAAAAAATTTTATTTGTTAACTAGAAAAATGTCGCTTTAACTTAATGTATGAGAAATAAATTTTTTTCAGTTCCCATAAATCCAAACAAATCCACACAAATCTGTTAGTTACTTTTAAGCGATAATCGTCTTTTAACTAGCATAGGCAGATTGAATGATTTAATACCATTATCAACCAAATCACGTAAATACAATACGCTATGTAAATCTGTGGATCTCGATGTATGTAATGAATTGTTCCGGTGAACGAGAATTTATTATTAGAAACGGATAAATTCCGGGACAAAGAATTCTAAAATATGGTCTATATTACATTTCAGTGGTCTCAAGTCTAGCAGAATGTACTTTACCAAGACGTTGTAAGGCAGAAACTTGTGAAATGTTCTATTTAAGAATTTGGATTGAAGAATACCATCGGGGTCCAGCTGTAATACTATTATTGATGTTTCATAGACGCTGGTCTATTGTTTCCCGATATGTAATGCCTTTGTCCCTAACGTGTGGGCAGCTGACTTGTAGAGAACACGAGGATTCAGAGTGGCACGGCAAACAAGGGATCATGGATCGAAGGCAGATGTTAATGTGCAGAAGCTTACATTGAATAGTACGGTACAACTTTTCCTACTGCTATTGACTCTGTGTAACCTGAGCTACTGACTTCCTTGCATTCGATTCCCATCGCCAGAAATCCGTCTATCCCGTTTCCGGATTTTCAAGACAGATTCCAAAAACCCCCACTTCCCTATTCATCGGATACCGGGGCCCTTTCCTCGGGGTAAGCTGACCCCTCACTCCTAAGTAGTTTAGTTTGATAATGAGTGGCGCTATACCTATACTTCTCCATACGCCTTTATTACTTTCTCAACGAGAAGTTTATATTTACCCTTTACAGTTGTCAAATGAACAGCGAATAAATAAAATACCACCACCACCACCACCACCACCACCACCACCACCACCACCACCACCACCACCACCACCACCACCACCACCACCACCACCACCACCACCACCACCACCACCACCACCACCACCACCACCACCAC